>WOVY01001892.1:0-190206 GCA_013436015.1 Rhipicephalus annulatus
AGAAAACTCCGCGAACGAGTCGATAGAATCGACGACAAGGTAGACGCGATGATGACCCAACACGCGCAGCAAACCGCGCAACTTAACAACGCAATCGCTCAGCAAACTGCACAAACAGAACAGTTGAGCATTGCAATATCTCAGCTCACAAAAAATGGTCGCGACGGCTGCAAACGGCGCATAGACAATATCGAAATGCGACTTCCGGCCGCAGTGGGTCGCCCAGTACGAACGACTGGGAAACCGTACTTTAGGCCGTTACCGACGAAGAGGCGCAGGATCAGCCGGCACGGCAAACATAACACGTACAGTCACCATGGCTCGACACGAAACCACACAACACAACGCCCACAACAGCATAACACACGAAACACGTTCACTATCTGGCAGTGGAACTGCAAGGGGGTACAGGAGGAAACGGGCGCTTCTCCAACAATTCTTACGTAGCCGGCACGACCGGACGTAATACTATTGCAGGAAACCAATGACCCGGTCAAGCTGGCGGGGTACAAATCTATAGACGAAGCTGTGACCGCGGGAGACCCACCGGCCGCTGCAACGCTAGTGCGACGCAACCCACCGTGGCCGCACGCGAACTTATGAACGTTAGCATACCGCATGTATTCATAGAGCTCATTCCGACGAAAGGGCGTGGCCCCCAGCCTGTTTGTGCTGAACGTGTATAGCAGACCCAAGCCAGACACTGCTTTAGCACGTTACTGCGAGAGGCACGCGAGGCAGCTGCCGACGGGCCCTTGCTCATCGCGGGGCGACTTCAACGCGCCCCACGCGGCGTGGGGGTACGGCTACGAACGCCAAAAGGTAAGCGCCTTTGGGACGATGCGCAGAATGAGGGCCTCGAGCTCATCACAGACCCTTCCGCGCCCACGCGCAGGGGGGTAACAGCGGTATGTGCAGACACCTCAACCCGACCTCACATTTACCAAGAACGTTGCTAGCGCGCGATGGTACAATACACAGGAGGACCTGGGTAGCGATCACTCAGTGATCGAGATCCAGGTCGACGCTGAACCTCACCACCGCGTTCATCGGGAAGGTACCAAGGGCAAGAACCCACCGGCCTGGTGGATTGGGACGCGTTTCGCAAAGTCCGGAAAGAGCAGAATCGTGGCAATGCGGCTATTGAGGATATAGATAGCTGGACTGCGACGCTCAAGGGGATTTAGAAACGGCGACGCGGGAGGTTCCGCCAGAAGCCCAGCTCGAAGTGGTAGACAGCAAACTCCTACACATGTGGGGAAGCCAAGCGCAGCCTGCAAGACAGGTGGAAGCGTCAACGCCACAATCGAACGCTGCGCAGACGCATAGCACGGCTAAGCAGGGACATGGAAGAGCACGCGTTACAGGTATGCAAACTCAATGGGGAAGAGATCTGCAATGGGATGGAGAACCAGCTGGGACGGGCCAAGACGTGGCATCTCTCCGGCACCTCTTGGATCTAGAGGAGACGAAAACATCGCACGCACATAAGCTTAACAAGTTGCTGCACGACTACAAAGGCACCCACGCGGACTTTCTAGATGACGTGCGAAGCCGTTACTTTCAGTCACGTAGCCCCCTCGCGCACTCGGCATACGCCTGGGAGGGTGAGGGTAACGCGGAGCTAGACGAGGACTTCAGCGTTGCAGAGGTGAGGGCGGGTGCTGCACAGGCTCAACACAAAGTCGGCGCCAGGCCCGGACGGGATAACCAACAAGCGCTACGTAACTTGGACGATGAGTCGATAGAACAACTGACGGCTTACATGAACGAGTGCTGGAATTCGGGTGCTATATACCGAACTCGTGGAAAACGGGCGCGCATAATTATGATCCCCAAACCGGGCAAACGAGTACAGATTGACAACCTTCGAACCGATATCCCTGACGTCCTGCGTTGGTAAGGTCATGGAACATGTGGTTCTCGCTCGCCTTACCAACTACCTCGAGGAACGAAACATGCTCCCACACACGATGCTGGGGTTCCGTCGTAACCTTTCCACACAGGACGTTATGCTTCAACTCAAGCACGATATCGTAGACAATCCCACACGATCCACCAAAGCGATACTCGGGCTCGACCTCAAAAAGGCGTTCGACAACGTTAGCCATGCTGCGATACTTGAAAGTATACGAGCGTTGGGACTTGGCGAGAGAACGTACCACTACGTACGGGATTTTCTTACGGGCCGCCGGGCCCGATTAGCGATCGGCGAACTAGAATCGCAGGACATATACATGGGTTGTACGGGCACGCCGCAGGGCTCCGTAATCTCGCCCATGCTCTTTAACCTCGTGCTTGTCGGATTACCACGAAAACTCGCTGAGATAGAAGGCCTCCACCATAGCTTGTACGCCGATGATATCACCCTCTGGGTTGCCGAGGGAAATGACGGCCACGTAGAGCAAACGCTGCAGGAAGCCGTCGACGTGGTGCAGGACTACCTTCGCGACACTGGCCTCGAATGTTCCGCAGCTAAATCGGAGCTCCTGCTCTATAGACCATCGCGCAGGGGCCGTAAACCCAAGAACGCCGATTCCGCATTCGAGTGCGCATATAGAGAAATTAATGTACGCACATCAGACGGCGCTGTCATCCCACAAGTTAACACCATTAGGGTACTGGGCTTGCGGCTGTCCGCCAACGGCCACAACGGCGAAACCGTTCGCAGACTAGAGGGCGCGGTCAATGAAACAATCCGGTTGCTGAAACGAATAACAAATCGGCATAGCGGAATGAAGGAAAGCAACACCATTCGCCTGGTACATGCTTTCGCTATGAACCATATAACGTACGTCGCCTCCTACCTCAAGTGGCAGGCGACTGAACGCACCAAACTAGATTGTCTCATCCGCAAGGCGTACAAACGCGCAATCGGATTACCGGCCAATACCAGCACGGATAAATTTCTAGAGCTGGGGTTGCACAATACTCTAGATGAGATAATCGAAGCACACAACATCGCCCAGTACGAACGTCTGGCGAAGACCAGAACTGGTCGACACATCCTCGAGACACTGGGTATCAACTACCATACGCAGCGCGGCGAAAAGGTCGGGATACCCAGACGTATTCGCGAGCGCATCGTCGTTATGCCGTTGCCTAAAAACATGCACCCGACACATCACATCGGTCGGCGCAACAGGCGCGCCCAAGACCTTGAAAAGAAATTCGGCAATAGCAAAGACACAGTTTACGTGGACGCGGCCCGTTACGACTGCCACCGCGGATTCGCGGTCGCGGTCACGGATCATGTAGGAACTTGCGTCACGAGTGCGACGATAGGCACGGAAGACACGGAGGCGGCCGAAGAAGCTGCCATAGCCCTCGCGATAGCCACCACGGACGCCGAGGTGATAATATGGCGACTCGCAGGCGGCGATACGCAACTACGCCAGCGGCCGGATCTCCCGCGAAGCGGCCCGCATTCTCCAAATTCACGAACGCAACATCTGCCGCAAAAACGACAGTTTCCTCGTATGGACCCCCGCCCACACGGACCCTCCGCTTGCGGGCAACGCGACTGCCCACGCCGCGGCTCGAGGACTTACACGCCGAGCTGCGACGACTGCCGACAGTCCCGATGTCTCGCACACTTCGACAGCGATGCGGGAATGGACGTGGGGGGATCGCATGACCACTTTCAGAGACATCACGCAACACTACAGACTGAACAGATGCAAATATCCACCACCCCACGCCAAACTAAACAAGAAACAGCAGGTTGCCTGGAGACAACTACAGACACACACGTACCCGAATCCGGTGATCCTTCGCCTCTGCTACCCAGGCATTTATACGTCCGACGCGTGTAAGGCGTGCGGAGCCAGAGCGACGCTGCAGCACATGCTGTGGAAGTGTACCGGTAACGCGCAGCAGTCCCCTACGAACCCGGCAGACATGGCAGTCTCGAACCGCGAGGCGCGATGGGAGGCGGCTCTGCTCAGCCACGACCTTGCTGATCAACTGTGGGCCGTCCGGCAAGCCCAGGATGCCGCCCGGGTCCAAGGACTCGAGGCCGTCACCTAGGCCGGGGTGCTTGTAGCCCCACCCCGCTCACCGCCGGACATGTTCAATAAAGTTTTTACTCACTCACTTGAAACACCATGAAGTGAACGAAAGAAACAGCATTTTCAGCTCATTGTTGGCGTTTCACAGCGGCGTCTCGACCTGCTGCTGACAGCTGCCGATGAAGAAGCGTGGCATGGTGAGGGTCCACTGCCCTCTCCCACATCTGTTGCTATGAAAGAGGGTGGTGGACGAATTACAAACGTACGCCTGACTTAGCCCGACTAGGAAATGCATTCGTATTTAATATTAGGGGTAAATCTCCTCAAAGCGGCACCCGTTCCTCCCTCGTCGTAGTACGTAACATGCCTTATGCTTTGACTTGCAAGAGGGTGCCGGTAGGAGATTTCTTCTGTGAGTTGTTCAACAATGAAAAATTCGCAGAGTGCGCGTTAACTAGAAGCCGAATTTTCCTATCTCTAATTCCCTAGTAGCAGCCATTGGCTTGTACATTGAGCACTATCTGACAAGAAAGGGTTGCTACGTTATACTCGCTGGGCGTAACCTCCTTAGTTTTGGGCGTAGGCGGCTAGATAGCTAGATAGATAGATAGATAGATAGATAGATAGATAAATAGATAGATGCGCTCAAAGTGGCGAAGTTCTCTAAAAAAATTTCGCATTTGAAACACCATAAAATGAACAAAAGAAAGAGCATTTTCAGCTCAGCGTTGGCGTTTCACAGCGGCATCTCGACCTGGTGCTGACAGCTGCCGATGATGAAGCGTGGCATGGTGAGGGTCCACCGCCCTCTCCCACATCTGTTGCTATGAAAGAGGGTGGTGGACGAAGTACAACGTACGCCTGACTTAGCCCGACTAGGAAATGCATTCGTATTTAATATTAGGGGTAAATCTCCTCAGAACGGCACCCGTTCCTCCCTCGTCGTAGTACGTAACATGCCTTATGCTTTGACTTGCAAGAGGGTGCCGGTAGGAGATTTCTTCGGTGAGTTGTTCAACAATGAAAAATTCGCAGAGTGCGCGTTAACTAGAAGCCGAATTTTCCTATCTCTAATTCCCTAGTAGCAGCCATTGGCTTGTACATTGAGCACTATCTGACAAGAAAGGGTTGCTACGTTATACTCGCTGAACGTAACCTCCTTAGTTTTGGGCGTAGGCGGCTAGATAGCTAGCTAGATAGATAGATAGATAGATAGATAGATAGATAGATGCGCTCAAAGTGGCGAAGTTCTCTAAAAAATTTTCGCATTTGAAACACCATGAAGTGAACAAAAGAAACAGCATTTTCAGCTCATTGTTGGCGTTTCACAGCGGCGTCTCGACCTGGTGCTGACAGCTGCCGATGATGAAGCGCGGCATGGTGAGGGTCCACTGCCCTCTCCCACATCTGTTGCTATGAAAGAGGGTGGTGGACGAATTACAACGTACGCCTGACTTAGCCCGACTAGGAAATGCATTCGTATTTAATATTAGGGGTAAATCTCCTCAAAGCGGCACCCGTTCCTCCCTCGTCGTAGTACGTAACATGCCTTATGCTTTGACTTGCAAGATGGTGCCGGTAGGAGATTTCTTCTGTGAGTTGTTCAACAATGAAAAATTCGCAGAGTGCGCGTTAACTAGAAGCCGAATTGTTCTATCTCTTATTCCCTAGTAGCAGCCAATGGCTTGTACATTGAGCACTATCTGACAAGAAAGGGTTGCTACGTTATACTCGCTGGGCGTAACCTCCTTAGTTTTGGACGTAGGCGGCTAGATAGATAGATAGATAGATAGATAGATAGATAGATAGATAGATAGATAGATAGATAGATAGATAGATGCGCTCAAAGTGGCGAAGTTCTCTAAAAAATTTTCGCATTTGAAACACCATGAAGTGAACAAAAGAAACAGCATTTTCAGCTCAGCGTTGGCGTTTCACAGCGACATCTCGACCTGGTGCTGACAGCTGCCGATGATGAAGCGTGGCATGGTGAGGGTCCACCGCCCTCTCCCACATCTGTTGCTATGAAAGAGGGTGGTGGACGAAGTACAACGTACGCCTGACTTAGCCCGACTAGGAAATGCATTCGTATTTAATATAGGGGTAAATCTCCTCAAGCGGCACCCGTTCCTCCCTCGTCGTAGTACGTAACATGCCTTATGCTTGACTTGCAAGGTGGTGCCGGTAGGAGATTTCTTCTGTGAGTTGTTCAACAATGAAAAATTCGCAGAGTGCGCGTTAACTAGAAGCCGAATTTTCCTATCTCTAATTCCCTAGTAGCAGCCATTGGCTTGTACATTGAGCACTATCTGACAAGAAAGGGTTGCTACGTTATACTGGCTGGGCGTAACCTCCTTAGTTTTGGACGTAGGCGGCTGGATAGCTAGATAGATAGATGATAGATAGATAGATAGATGGATAGATAGATAGATAGATAGATAGATAGATAGATGCGCTCATAGTGGCGAAGTTCTCTAAAAAATTTCGCATTTGAACACCATGAAGTGAACAAAATAAACAGCATTTTCAGCTCATTGTTGGCGTTTCACAGCGGCGTCTCGACCTGGTGCTGACAGCTGCCGATAATGAAGCGTGGCATGTTGAGGGTCCACTCCCCTCTCCCACATCTGTTGCTATGAAAGAGGGTGGTGGACGAATTACAACGTACGCCTGATTTAGGCCCGACTAGGAAATGCATTCGTATTTAATATAAAGGTAAATCTCCTCAAAGCGGCACCCGTTCTTCCCTCGTCGTAGTACGTAACATGCCTTATGCTTTGACTTGCAAGGTGGTGGCCGGTAGGAGATTTCTTCTGTGAGTTAATCAACAATGAAAAATTCGCAGAGTGCGCGTTAACTAGAAGCCGAATTTTCCTATCTCTAATTCCCTAGTAGCAGCCATTGGCTTGTACATTGAGCACTATCTCACAAGAAAGGGTTGCTACGCTATACTGGCTGGGAGTAACCTCCTCAGTTTTGGACGTAGGCGGCTAGATAGCTAGATAGATAGATAGATAGATAGATAGATAGATAGATTGATAGATAGATAGATAGATAGATGCGCTCATAGTGGCGAAGTTCTCTAAAAAAATTTTCGCATTTGAAACACCATGAAGTGTACAAAAGAAACAGCATTTTCAGCTCAGCGTTGGCGTTTCACAGTGGCGTCTCGACCTGGTGCTGACAGCTGCCGATGATGAAGCGTGGCATGGTGAGGGTCCACTGCCCTCTCCCACATCTGTAGCTATGAAAGAGGGTGGTGGACGAATTACTACGTACGCCTGACTTAGCCCGACTAGGAAATGCATTCGTATTAATATTAGGAGTAAATCTCCTCAAAGCGGCACCCGTTCCTCCCTCGTCGTAGTACGTAACATGCCTTATGCTTTGACTTGCAAGATGGTGCCGGTAGGAGATTTCTTCTGTGAGTTGTTCAACAATGAAAAATTCGCAGAGTGCGCGTTAACTAGAAGCCGAATTTTCCTATCTCTAATTCCCTAGTAGCAGCCATTGGCTTGTACATTGAGCACTATCTGACAAGAAAGGGTTGCTACGTTATACTCGCTGGACGTAACCTCCTTAGTTTTGGGCGTAGGCGGCTAGATAGCTAGATAGATAGATAGATAGATAGATAGATAGATAGATAGATAGATAGATAGATATAATAGATAGATGCGCTCAAAGTGGCGAAGTTCTCTAAAAAATTTTCGCATTTGAAACACCATGAAGTGAACAAAAGAAACAGCATTTTCAGCTAATTGTTGGCGTTTCACAGCGGCGTCTCGACCTGGTGCTGACAGCTGCCGATGATGAAGCGTGGCATAGGTGAGGGTCCACTGCCCTCTCCCACATCTGTTGCTAAGAAAGAGGGTGGTGGACGAATTACAACGTACGTCTGACTTAGCCCGACTAGGAAATGCATTCGTATTCATATTAGGTGTAAATCTCCTCAGAAGCGGCAGCCGTTCCTCCCTCGTCGTAGTACGTAACATGCCTTATGCTTTGACTTGCAAGGTGGGTGCGGTAGGAGATTTCTTCTGTGAGTTGTATCAACAATGAAAATTCGCAGAGTGCGCGTTAAGTAGAAGCCGAATTTTCCTATCTCTAATTCCCTAGTAGCAGCCATTGGCTTGTACATTGAGCACTCTCTCACAAGAAAGGGTTGCTACGTTATACTCGCTGGGCGTAACCTCCTAAGTTTTGGACGTAGGCTGCTAGATAGCTAGATAGATAGATAGATAGATAGATAGATAGATAGATAGATAGATAGATGCGCTTATAGTGGCGAAGTTCTCTAAAAAAATTTTCGCATTTGAAACACCATGAAGTGAACGAAAGAAACAGCATTTTCAGCTCATTGTTGGCGTTTCACAGCGGCGTCTCGACCTGGTGCTGACAGCTGCCGATGATGAAGCGTGTCATGGTGAGGGTCCACTGCCCTATCCCACATCTGTTTCTATGAAAGAGGGTGGTGGACGAATTACAACGTACGCCTGACTTAGCCCGACTAGGAAATGCATTCGTATTTAATATTAGGGGTAAATCTCCTCAAAGCGGCACCCGTTCCTCCCTCGTCGTAGTACGTAACATGCCTTATGCTTTGACTTGCAAGGTGGTGCCGGTAGGAGATTTCTTCTGTGAGTTGATCAACAATGAAAAATTCGCAGAGTGCGCGTTAACTAGAAGCCGAATTTTCCTATCTCTAATTCCCTAGTAGCAGCCATTGGCTTGTACATTGAGCACTATCTGACAAGAAAGGGTTGCTACGTTATACTCGCTGGGCGTAACCTCCTTAGTTTTGGGCGTAGGCGGCTAGATAGCTAGATAGATAGATAGATAGATAGATAGATAGATAGATAGATAGATAAATAGATAGATGCGCTCAAAGTGGCGAAGTTCTCTAAAAAATTTTCGCATTTGAAACACCATAAAGTGAACAAAAGAAACAGCATTTTCAGCTCAGCGTTGGCGTTTCACAGCGGCATCTCGACCTGGTGCTGACAGCTGCCGATGATGAAGCGTGGCATGGTGAGGGTCCACCGCCCTCTCCCACATCTGTTGCTATGAAAGAGGGTGGTGGACGAAGTACAACGTACGCCTGACTTAGCCCGACTAGGAAATGCATTCGTATTTAATATTAGGGGTAAATCTCCTCAGAACGGCACCCGTTCCTCCCTCGTCGTAGTACGTAACATGCCTTATGCTTTGACTTGCAAGGTGGTGCCGGTAGGAGATTTCTTCTGTGAGTTGTTCAACAATGAAAAATTCTCAGATTGCGCGTTAACTAGAAGCCGAATTTTCCTATCTCTAATTCCCTAGTAGCAGCCATTGACTTGTACATTTTTATTTATTTATTTATTTATTTATTTATTTGTACCCTCAAGGCCTACAGGCATTTCAGAGGGGAGTGGGTTACAAGGTTATACAAAAAACTAAAAAGCAGCAACAGAAGTAGTAAGCAGATAAGTACAAACATACATGGGCCCTAATCATACAATGTTAGCTAGCGCTGCACGAAACTGATGGTTGTCTTCGATTGCGGCGGTCAGTCCGGGAAGGCGGTTCCAATCTTGTGACGTACGAGGAATAAATGACTGAAAGAAGGCATTAGTGTTGCATGGTATTGTTCCTACTTTGTGTCGGTGATCCATACGAGAAGAAATATATGAAGGAGGAGTAATTAACTAACTGAATAGGGGCGAATTATGGTAGTAAATTTTGTGAAAGAGAGAGAGGCGAGAGTGTTTGCGGCGCGAAGTTAGAGTGGGTAATTGAAGCAAGTTTTTCATGGACGTGACACTTGCCGCACGAGTGAAATTACCGAGAATGAAACGTGCTGCGTTGTTCTGCACGAGCTCAAGTGATGTCACCAGATAGTCATGGCTCGGGTCCCAAATGGATGATGCATATTCGAGTTTAGAACGAACCAATGATTTATACAAAAGTGTTTTTAAAGAGGTAGGTGCAGAAAAGAAGTTGCGGCAAAGGTAGCCAAGCAGGCGATTAGCATTATTAATAACGGTATTAATATGAAGCGACCAGGTAAGATCAGTTGTTATGTGAATTCCCAGGTATCGGTACGACGTCACAGGTTCAAGAAGTGTGTTGTTAAGGTAATAGGAACCCGTCGAAAGGGCTGTTCTTGAAATGCGTAAGACTTTGCATTTAGTTGTATTAAGTTCCATTAACCATTGCTCACACCAGTTAGAAATTGCGTTAATGTCCGATTGCAGTGCCGTAACGTCGTTATCGTTGGTAATTTCTCGAAAAATAACACAGTCATCGGCAAACAAGTGAATATTAGAGAGAACACAGCTAGGTAGGTCATTAATGTATATCAAAAACAAAAGTGGTCCCAAGACAGAGCCCTGGGGAACGCCGGAATGAACAGAACTGGGTGAAGAGTCATAGTTATTGGCTGTGACGAACTGGAAACGATTAGAAAGGAAATACTCAATCCATGCAAACAACTTAGGATCTAGATTTAACTTGCTTAGTTTGTAAAGGAGTAGTTTGTGAGACACTTTGTCAAAAGCCTTGGAGAAGTCGAGGAAGATACAATCAGCGGATGAACAGCGATCTAAAATTAAGTGTAGCTTGTGGGTTAATGAAAGCAATTGGGTCTCGCACGAGAACTTCTTTCGAAACCCATGTTGCGCGGGTGAGAAGAAAGAGTTAAATTCAAGAAATTTGACCAGATGGGAAAAAATTACATGTCCGAAAATTTTGCATGGAATGCTTGTTAGTGATATGGGTCGGAAATTGTTAGGCGTATGTTTGTTACCGGACTTATGGAGTGGCACCACCTTCCCGACTTCCCAATCCGCCGGCAGGATGCTCGTGTCGAGGGTCTGCTGGAATATTTTGCACAAAATAATAGAGGAATACACAACAGTACTTTTTAAGAACTTCGTATTAATAAGGTCAACACCGGGGCTCGATGAGGGTTTCAGTGACTGGATTATTTTACTTACACCACCTGGGTCAGGAACAATGGGGTCCATGGAGAGATAATTACAGTTCTGAAGTTCAGGTATTGAGGGGTTAGAAGAAACAACAAAGTTCTGGCAAAAAACTGCATTGAGTAGGGAAGAACATTCGCTACTGGGTATAATGGAACCATCTGGCCCAGTTAATGTAATACTATTCGTTTTAGAAGGAGTGATCACACGCCAAAATTTTTTAGGGTCGTTAATAAGCATAGAAGGAAGGGTGCGCTGAAGAAAGTGTGATTTGGCAAGTTTTACTGCTGCAATGTATGCTTTGTTGGCGGTTGTGTATGCGTTCCATCGATAATCACTCGGGGATTTTTTAGCCAGACGATAGCAGCGCTTTTTTCGATTAGACAGCCTGTTTAACTGCTTGTTGTACCAAGGCGCCTCCGGTTTAGAATTTATTGTGCGCAGAGGGATGTATTTATCAGTTAGTTCGTGAACTTTATTTTTAAATAGGTTCCAGTTTTCATGAACGGTACGCGTATCAAAATGCAACAAGAAAATGTCCAGAAAGCAAGCTAGTTCGTTGTTAATAGTTTCAAAGTCTGCTCTTGAGTAGTCGCGAATTTGCTTAGTTGAGGTCGTAGCCTTGCTTAATGGAACGTTTATATTAAATGAAAGGAGCGAGTGGTCGCTCAGACTGGGTAAGTATGAAATCAGGGAAGCAAAATTAGCGTGCGTAGTTAATATCAAATCTAGTATGTTCGCGGTCTCTTGCGTGGTTCTAGGCGGTTCAGAAACGAGCTGGGAAAAAGAAAATAATGAACAAAGATGTAGAAATTCTGTTGTTTGAGATGAAGGTGGTTTGGATACGGGGGTTTCAGAGGACCAAGAAATATGTGGGAAGTTCAAATCACCCATAAGGAATATAGGAGCAGTGGGGTGTCGTGTAGAAACAATATTCAGCGCATCGTGTAGTTCAGACACAAACGTTGGGGGATATGAAGGTGGACGGTAACAAACGCCCATAACAAATTTCCGGTGCCCAATGTCAACGCAAGACCATACAGATTCTAAATCAGTGTGAACGTGAATTAAGTGAGATGGATAAGACTTTTGACAGCAAGTAATACGCCACCGCCTTGACGCAAGGTGCGATCGCAGCGATAAATGTTAAAACAAGACACGTCGAAGATTTCACTATCATGAATGTGTGTGTGCAACCATGTTTCAGTGAGTGCTACGATGTCTGCGCTAACGGTGTTAATGACAGAGTTAAGGGATTCCCGTTTGCTTGTTACACTGCGAGTATTTGCTAGAATTACGGAGACACATGGCATCGGTGCTCTAGCTCCCCTTGCGTGTTCCTAGCTGGTAGGCCTGCCGGACAACGCAGACGCACTCGCCAAAAGCGGTGCGGCGGACGTGGCATTGGGAAGTGGCATTGGGAAGTGGCATTGGGAAGTGGCACATTGAGCACTATCTGACAAGAAAGGGTTGCTACGTTATACTCGCTGGGCGTAACCTCCTTAGTTTTGGACGTAGGCGGCTAGATAGCTAGATAGATAGATAGATAGATAGATAGATAGATAGATAGATAGATAGATAGATAGATAGATAGATGCGCTCAGAGTGGCGAAGTTCTCTAAAAAATTTCGTATTTGAAACACCATGAAGTGAACAAAAGAAACAGCATTTTCAGCTCATTGTTGGCGTTTCACAGCGGCGTCTCGACCTGATGCTGACAGCTGCCGATGATGAAGCGTGGCATGCTGAGGGTCCACTGCCCTCTCCCACATCTGTCGCTATGAAAGAGGGTGGTGGACGAATTACAACGTACGCCTGACTTAGCCCGACTAGGAAATGCATTCGTATTCAATATTAGGTGTAAATCTCCTCAAAGCGGCACCCGTTCCTCCCTCGTCGTAGTACGTAACATGCCTTATGCTTTGACTTGCAAGGTGGGGGCGGTAGGAGATTTCTTCTGTGAGTTGTTCAACAATGAAAAATTCGCAGAGTGCGCGTTAAGTAGAAGCCGAATTTTTCTATCTCTAATTCCCTAGTAGCAGCCATTGGCTTGTACATTGAGCACTATCTGACAAGAAAGGGTTGCTACGTTATACTCGCTGGGCGTAACCTCCTTAGTTTTGGACGTAGGCGGCTAGATAGCTAGCTAGCTAGATAGATAGATAGATAGATAGATAGATAGATAGATGCGCTCAAAGTGCCGAAGTTCTCTAAAAAATTTTCGCATTTGAAACACCATGAAGTGAACAAAAGAAACAGCATTTTCAGCTCAGCGTTGGCGTTTCACAGCAGCGTCTCGACCTGGTGCTGACAGCTGCCGATGATGAAGCGTGGCATGGTGAAGGTCCACCGCCCTCTCGCACATCTGTTTGCAATGAAAGAGGGTGGTGGACGAATTACAACGTACGCCTGACTTAGCCCGACTAGCAAAATGCATTCGTATTTAATATTAGGGGTAAATCTCCTCAAAGCGGCACCCGTTTCCTCCCTCGTCGTAGTACGTAACATGCCTTATGCTTTGACTTGCAAGGTGGTGCCTGTAGGAGATTTCTTCTGTGAGTTGTTCAACAATGAAAAATTCGCAGAGTGCGCGTTAACTAGAAGCCGAATTTCCCTATCTCTAATTCCCTAGTAGCAGCCATTGGCTTGTACATTGAGCACTATCTGACAAGAAAGGGTTGCTAAGTTATACTGGCTGGGCGTAACCTCCTTAGTTTTGGACGTAGGCGGCTAGATAGCTAGATAGATAGATAGATAGATAGATAGATAGATAGATAGATAGATAGATAGATAGATAGATAGAATATGCGCTCAAAGTGGCGAAGTTCTCTAAAAAATTTTCGCATTTGAAACACCATGAAGTGAACAAAAGAAACAGCATTTTCAGCTCAGCGTTGGCGTTTCACAGTGGCGTCCCGACCTGGTGCTGACAGCTGCCGATGATGAAGCGTGGCATGGTGAGGGTCCACTGCCCTCTCCCACATCTGTTGCTATGAAAGAGGGTGGTGGACGAATTACAACGTACGCCTGACTTAGCCCGACTCGGAAATGCATTCGTATTTAATATTAGGGGTAAAGCTCCTCAAAGCGGCACTCGTTCCTCCCTCGTCGTAGTACGTAACATGCCTTATGCTTCGACTAGCAAGATGGTGCCGGTAGGAGATTTCTTCTGTGAGTTGTTCAACAATGAAAAATTCGCAGAGTGCGCGTTAACTAGAAGCCGAATTTTCCTATCTCTAATTCCCTAGTAGCAGCCATTGGCTTGTACATTGAGCACTATCTGACAAGAAAGGGTTGCTACGTTATACTCGCTGGGCGTAACCTCCTTAGTTTTGGACGTAGGCGGCTAGATAGCTAGATAGATGGATAGATAGATAGATAGATAGATAGATGCGCTCAAAGTGGCGAAGTTCTCTAAAAAATTTTTGCATTTGAAACACCATGAAGTGAACAAAAGAAACAGCATTTTCAGCTCAGCGTTGGCGTTTCACAGTGGCGTCTCGACCTGGTGCTGACAGCTGCCGATGATGAAGCGTGGCATGGTGAGGGTCCACCGCCCTCTCCCACATGTGTTGCTATGAAAGAGGGTGGTGGACGAATTACAACGTACGCCTGACTTAGCCCGACTAGCAAAATGCATTCGTATTCAATATTAGGGGTAAATCTCCTCAAAGCGGCACCCGTTCCTCCCTCGTCGTAGTACGTAACATGCCTTATGCTTTGACTTGCAAGGTGGTGCCTGTAGGAGATTTCTTCTGTGGGTTGTTCAACAATGAAAAATCCGCAGAGTGCGCGTTAACAAGAAGCCGAATTTTCCTATCTCTAATTCCCTAGTAGCAGCCATTGGCTTGTACATTGAGCACTATCTGACAAAGGGTTGCTACGTTATACTGGCTGGGCGTAGCTCCTTAGTTTTGGACGTAGGCGACTAGATAGATAGATAGATAATAGATAGATAGATAGATAGATAGATAGATAGATAGATAGATAGATAGATAGATAGATAGATAGATAGATAGATGCGCTCAAAGTGGCGAAGTTCTCTAAAAAATTTTTCGAATTTGAAACACCATGAAGTGAACAAAAGAAACAGCACTTTCAGCTCAGCGTTGGCGTTTCACAGCGGCGTCTCGACCTGGTGCTGACAGCTGCCAATGATGAAGCGTGGCATGGCGAGGGTCAACTGCCCTCTCCCACATCTGTTGCTATGAAAGAGGGTGGTGGACGAATTACAACGTACGCCTGGCTTAGCCCGACTAGGAAATGCATTCGTATTTAATATTGTCAAGTAGATGCCTGAGGATGACGACGACGAAGTGCTGAACGGGAACGTGCTCGGAGTGCAGCAGCGTCGTCGTCATCCTGGCCTGGCCTCTACCGTTCTGTGCGACAGTACGTTGCGGCATGCGACCTCTGCCAGCGCCGCAAGACACCTGCTCTGAGACCTGCTGGTACCCTCCAGCCCATTGAAGTACCAGATGAACCATTTTTCCGAGTCGGCCTCGATCTTCTAGGACCCTTTCCCGTGTCGGCCACCGGTAATAAGTGGATTGCTATTGCTACCGACTACGCAACGCGGTATGCCGTTACACGCGCCCTCCCCACCAGCTGCGCTACTGATGTAGCCGATTTCCTTCTTCATGACATCATTCTGCGTCATGGTGCTCCTCGTCAGTTGATCACCGACCGCGGCAGCTGTTTTCTATCTAAAGTAGTCGACGAGCTCCTGCGATCCTGCTCTACCCACCACAACTTCACTACAGCGTACCATCCGCAAACCAACGGCCTCACGGAACGCCTCAACCGTACCTTGACGAATATGTTAGCGATGTACGTCTCCAAGGATCACAAAGATTGGGACATCCACTTACCTTTCGTTACCTTCGCATACAACAGTTCACGTCATGATACAGCTGGATTTTCCCCTTTTTACCTACTGTTCGGTTATGACCCGCCTTTGCCCATGGACACCATGCTCCAATCTGACGCCCCCTCATCGACTGCTTATGCTCGTGATGCCCTGGCCCGAGCTGACATCGCCCGCCAAGTCGCCCGGGATCGTTTATGTGCCTCGCAGCTTAACCAAAAGAGTGCTTACGATCGCCGGCACCGCGACGTAGAGTACTCTCCGGGGTCACTCGTCTTGCTGTGGTTACCATCACGTCGTGTTGGTCTCAGCGAAAAACTAATGTCCCGTTACGTTGGCCCCTACCGCGTCATACGCAAGGTCACCAGCGTGACCTATGAGATAGCTCCACTCCATACCACGTCAGTACCAGCTTCAGTCCCCACCGATATAGTGCACGTGTCACGGCTTAAGCCATACTTCTCACGCCTCGAGAATTGATCGCACCGGGACGGTGCTTCTGCCGCCGGCGGGTAATGTCACGGGCTAAGTAGATGCCTGAGGATGACGACGACGAAGTGCTGAACGGGAACGTGCTCGGAGTGCAGCAGCGTCGTACGCATTAGCTCGCCAATATATTCGCCAGTACACATTTGTTCGCCAGTGTATACTTTATTCCCCGTAACAATATGTGTTGCTTCTATTGTTTTTCCACTTATTATAGTATGAATCCTTTAATTTCAATATTTCTAAGAGGTCTTTAGTCATCCATGGACAAATGGCGTGACTGTAGTTACGACGCGTACGTTCACGTGTCGACTGCCTAACCAAATTGCTTACCGACTCCAGGAGGTTTGCACATTCCTTTTCTATGTCATTATTATATATGCTCCCAAAGTCAACATCTTGAAGCAATCGGTTCAATTGAACATAATCCACATATGCCGAACGCTGCAATCGTGATGCGCCGACCTTTGATAGGTATTTACATGGAATAAACAGAAATGTTGGGTTATGATCGGTAACGCTTACGTCATAAACCCCAGCACTCACGTCCCATTCGGCGGGACATGACATGTGATCAATAATGGATTCAGATTGGTCAGTGACACGAGTCGCAGTTGAAATGACATTTTTAAGGTTAAGTGACTCGAGTAAAAATAAATAATCAGATCTATCTTTCAGCAAATTAATATTGAAGTCTCCGCATGCAACAACTGGAACTTGAGAGGCTATCAGAGATGTCATTAGGTATTCCATAGCGCAGATAAATTCATTGACCGCTGAAGAAGGTGGGCGAAAGACGACGCCCAGTGTGATTCCACGCTTAATCTGAACAAATATTGTTTCGGCTGAGGGAGTCGATACAGAGTTTTTAGGAAGAATGTCAAAATCAATTTCATTTTTAATAAACAGCGCAACGCCTCCGCCACGGGATGAACTCGGGCGAGGCATAGATGCCACAGTGTAACCAGGTAAACTAGCGGTCTCGCCTTCTTTCAACCATGTTTCCGTTACGGCTATTATATCGTATGTGAATTTGTGTTGGGTCAAATATACTAGTAGGTTATCCAAGTTCTTTCTAATGCTACGAAGATTGCAATGCAAAATTGAGAAATTATCTTGCTCTTGCCATGCCTTTTAAACTTGGGGGATAGTCAGAGCCATTGTAAATAATTAGGTAGTGCTTGGTTGAGGTCACTCAACAATATTTTAGATAACTTGAGCAAGGTCATTAGCGCACGTAATATGGATCATGCGCGAGTTCTCTGTCTTCCTCATCAAAATTTTTCCCTGTGACACCCAAGTGTACTTCCACTTTTTTTCACATTTAGTCTTCAGGGCGTATCCCAAAAGTACCTTGTTGGCAGGGCTCAGGTGCTCATTGATGTAAACTGGGCTGTTTTCGCCTTCAAAACCCAACACTGAAGTGTTAAGTCTCAATTTTCTTGCCGCCTTCAAGACATTATCCCTTACAGCCCTTACAGGCAGGTACACGTATCACCATCGTTGAAGCATTAATTCTGTCACCGAGACAACGTACCACGCTCGCTGCTGAGATTCCTGCCCCAAATCCCAGATTGCCAAAGCCTTGACAAACACCACGACACAATTTTCCATGTGCACACATTATTCACTGCAAAAGCGCCCAGGAATGGCGATGTTATATATAGTAGCACCGGGTCATGTCATCGCTAAGCGATGAAAAAAAAAGGTGCGTAAGCGGCCTGGAGGAGTAGAACCGCGCGAGAAATATCGGGGGGAATTGGCCCCCCCCCCCTTCTTAGCTACGCCACTGAAGCCCTCACTGGGTCTAGATAAATCAACTATTCTGTAGATTTTGCAGAGCTCTTGCTATGATTCTGTTCTCTCATAGTGATACCGTGTTTCTTGCACGCTGTATTTTAATGGCTGCTCACGCTGAACAGTAGCGTAATATTGCAAGTCACAATTCGAAATAATAGAGCTTCACCACTTTTTGATTGATAATGATCAGAAATAATTAAGGAAACAAGGTACCTATATCTGCAGTTCAATTTGCGTACATCATTTTGACACAATTTGTAGGCTGTACTCATACAAACATACTGAAACACTTTCATTGGAAATAGTAGGCCATCTATTCGCGTTTTTTGTGTTACACTTTTGGAAATGGTGTGCTGCGTTGACGAGTTTGAGTAAAGTAATGCTGAACTAGAACTATCATTTTTTGTTAAGTAATATTGGTGGGAACCACAGCAACAAATTTTGGAGTAGCTTGCAGCTTGTACTTCACTATTTCTGAAAGTAGTTGCGAAGAAGTAAAATGCAGGTCAACTTAGTAGGTTAAAAGAGCTTTAGAGTCACTTGACGCTTAGGTTGGTGTTATTTTACTCACGTAGGAGTGTCACAGGCAAGAGTCGTCTGACTCCCTGAGAAGTGGTCGTAGAATACTTCGCAGAAGAATCATTCCACCTATTTTAAAAGAATTGGAGGACTCTCCTAGAGCGTGCCAACTCTGCTCCTCCGAGAGAGTCATCAAGCTTATCTAAAGACAGTTGTGTATCTGGCAAGTCAGAACAATCTGCAAAGAGTCACGCATAATCTTTATTTTTTCTTAGAGAAAACTAGAGAACCGCTTCACATAATATTGTACGTCAATAAAAATCATGGTTTCTTAAACGCTCAGTAGACTATAACTCATCGAATACTGCATGCAGGGGTTGTTCAACTTCAGCAGCTTTTCTTTCCAACAAGCTAAACGAAAGTTCTTGCTGTTCATATTGACAGTCAATTAAACTGGTGTGAACAAATACATGGAACAACTCTCCTTAATTACAAAGGAAATAGCACTATTGTTTGAAATGCGTTACCTTTGCAACCCTTCATGCACTCTGTGTCAGTTTCACACAGTCACACTTTACAAACGCCATTATAATATAGGGAATCACATGCCGTACCACTTCCTTGCTAATTATCGCAGCATAGAATACAGCACTCCGGGCTATTCTCTCTTGAAAGCGGGCATATTCAATTACATTATCATACCTATTACGGAATATTTTTCCTGTGAAACGCTGCTTTGATTACCAAGTTTCAGTAATGCTGTATAAAATTATGCATAAAATTATACTGTGTTCTTGTGTAAAAATTACTTGTGAGACACACCATACCCAGTAGCATCAGTCAGCTCCAGTTATTTAACCATTCCAAAAGCTCGCAGAAACTATGAATCACTTACATTCACACATAACGCATAACATCTTCAGAACGAACTTCCCCAAGACCGAAATGACACCCGTAGTTTCCCTGTTACAAAATTAATTTACAGTGCCTTATGCTCTCTTCAAGTTTTGGATGGAATGACCCATTCCTACGGCCGGTAAAATAATTTAGTGCGCTATCTAGTGTTTGTATAACTGCAAGTGACATAGGGGCCCCTTAAGAACTACACTGTCAGTTAGGGGGCCCTTTCTCTAAACAAAACTGGTGCATACATCTTCTTGTGACTATTAATAAATAAATGAATACACTAAGACCTCGATTCTTCCTAGATCGGCCTAACGTTTGCTGTTTAGTAAATAACTCGATAAAAGATGCAGAGAACCGTTCCTAGTGTTTCCAAATGACTACTTTGACAAGGCATTAAAAAAAGTGGCAATTTTCGACGCGAATAAGCAATACTTTCTTTTTTGAAGAGCTTTATTGAGCGAAGAGGTGAAAGAGAAGTGGATGTCCAGAGAAAAAAGTATAGTCATGCCCGTGTGCCATTTCTGAAAACCATCCTACGTCTGGTTGTTCTAAACAAGAATTTCCTGTAATTCACCTCTTTCATTTTCACCGTTGCCCTTCCACAAACGTCCGCGGTGCCACTTTTAGTTATACTTGTGGAAGCCCGCTCAACGCTTCAATGTTATCAGCTGGAAAATGTGGCCGGCGAGCTCAGCGTTACATGCAACCAAACGAAAACATCCCTGCGATGCGAACATGCTCATTCAGGCACGATTATCCCAGCGGAATATTGACTTCCTAATTACTGCAGCCCGGAAACGATCGCATGCGCTCAGTTCTTGCCTCACCTTCACGCCACATTGCGCTCTGACTAATTTGGATCGACCGGTTGGCTTTCAGGCGAAAAGCGTGAAAAAGCGAAGTACTTGCTTTTGGTATGCCTTACCGGCCTCGCCTTAGTTATGCCGCTCTTTACAAAACATATTTTTTTATAAAAAGTCTGTATCACGTACATAAAATAAAGTTGTAGACAAGGAGGCATAAACAAATAAACTGCCCTTCGTAACTTTTGTGCGCAGTGAGATCAAGTCCCCTGTGCCCAGATATGCCTAGTGCACAAGGAACAGGAGCACTCACAAGTGGGGGATCGTATGAAGTAAATGGCAGACAACGTAGACATAGAAAATATTATAGGATGCGCGGAAGGTAATGAGAAGGCGCCAGACGGAGAGAATCCTTTTTTTTTTGGAAGAAGTCTGCACGCAAACGTACTGATGCAGATGGACTCAGGTGTTCGAGCAGCCGTTCGTTTGTAGCGTTGTCAGTTTACTTTAGATACTGTTTGTGCACTGTGGCCGTATACATACACAGAGGTCAAAACAAATCCCTTCATATCACTTATGCAGGTTATCCCTTTGTTGCGCTTTAGCCAAATATGCAGCTCCTATAAAATTAGCCGCAAGAGTGCTGCGGCCACCAATAGTCGGCATAAGGTGCGAAGCATCACGTATATTGAGTATCTATCTATCTATCTATCTATCTATCTATCTATCTATCTATCTATCTATCTATCTATCTATCTATCTATCTATTATCTATCTATCTATCTATCTATCTATCTATCTATCTATCTATCTATCTATCTATCTATCTATCTATCTATCTATCTATCCCCCTACATACGGTTGCTCTCTTGGTCCTTCGGAAGCGATAGCTTGGGGTAAACAAAAATTTTAATAAGAGGGTAAAATCGTTTGACGAATTTGACTCACTGGTCATTACATGAATGATTTTACTATCCCGTCACGTACATCGTAAAACACTTTTCACCAGACAGTCCTACATACCAGCGGATGGGCATGTGCCGCTGGTATGCGGCCCATACCCACACGTGTGCCACAGGTGATTGACAATTTATGTCTACACAGGAATGGTGAGAACAGACGAGGTAAATATAACGTATGAACGTTAGTAAACTTTTGATATCGGCAGTATTGACCCATAAATAAAATAATAAGTATCAGGACCCCAGCAGCTATTGAATCCAGTGATTTTGTGTGGCAATCAAGTATTCTACCGCAGATTCACGCCAGGTGTCAATACTGTTTTGGGAAAGGACACTACTCAGACTAACGTTGTGAAACGTCGGTTGCTGTCGGGATGCTGACTATCTAACTTTAAGAAGATTATGTATGCACTCCTATGATACAGCTGTCACGATGGTTGAACGTGCTTTGTATTTAGGCGGCGTCCGGTAATGTTGATTTACGTTGCACTGTCCGTAGCTACCATGCTTGCGAGCACAAGCGCTTCGTATCAGCCATGAAGGAAGGAAAAAACTGAGGAAATGCCGTGAAGTCACATTTTGTGAGGCCGCAAGTAGGGAAGAGTAGGAGCGCTCCTCCTCGCACTTGTGGGCACGCTCGCCTGGTTGCTAGGAGACGATATCGTGTCGCGCTGGCCATACCACAGAGACATCGCCAGCTGATCGAGCTGAAAGCGATACATCTGATGACATCGGCTAAGGAACTGAGATGCCCTTGATAAAACGGGAACGAGGCATCAGCTTCCACAGGTGAGTGTATTGAGTTTTCTTTGTGTTCGACGTATGGTATGATCGAGAGTATCCTCGCAGAACATAATGCACGATACTGCACACGTCAGCGTAGATTTCCTAAGGTTTATTTACGGCTCTTGGTGACAGTTCTTGAACGCAATAAAGCGCAGAGCAATTAACCATAACGCTGATGACACGGCGCAGGCAATGCCGGAGTCTCTTCTTTCGTTCGCTTTGTAAGAATCGTGATATCACTGTATTTTAATTTATTGATGACTATTTGTCCATGTGTCAATAATGTCAGCAAATTTGCGTACATCTGTAATTGCTTTCGTGCAGGTTTCTCAAGAATTCCCGTTGAAGAAGGCTATGAATCGAGGCCATTACACCCAGCCTTCTTGACTGGGAACTGACGAAATGGTCTTTTGTGTGCTCAAAACACTTTTCACCTAAGCACTTCGATCAGGCGGCGCAATTGGCAGTTCGCCTTCGCGAGGATGCCATTCCTACTGCCGTGAGAAACCGCAACGACGCGCGCGCTGCAGATATAAATGCCCAACCTTTATTGGAGAGATATGTGAATTGACTGCATGCTGATACGTTCGTATTTTGCCCAGGCAATATAGAGGAAATGGGACAAAGTTTTATTGAGGGCAAGCGTTGCTATTGAGCTTTCAAATAAACTTCCAGTAACGTGCGTCAAGCCTATTGAGCTGAATGCAAGAAAGAAACTGCGCATCTCGGCAGGGTAATCACTGTGAACCTTTTTTTTTTTTCAGGTGAACCGGTAGGTTAAGGGTACGCGACCTAAATTAACAGTGCCATTTGCATGGGAATTCCTCCATAGAAGCATGTTGCACCTTCATATTATTCCTTGCATCTGTGCGTCATAGCATTCGCACCATAGAGTTTCATACAATCGCACCAACGTGGCGGCACTTCAGTCAAGCTAAAGTGAGGCGAGGTGGTCGTTCGGGTACGAACGCTTTGAAGAGAACATTGGCCTATATAAAACTATCTCGCACAAAACGCAATGCAATCTGAACACGTCAAGCAGCTTCGCGAATTGCCTTCTTTTGTCAAATACAATTGGGTTAGGCACGTATATTCTACTCTTGACGGTGCAGCCTTCAGCGAGAGCACCGGGCGAATGTTTTCCAATCGTTACCGTCGTGCACGGAAACGGCTCACTCTGACATCAAGAGCCACGAGAGGTGTCGTTCTCTTCTCGGAAATGTATCCTTTCATCGCGGAGGAGTGCAGCAGCATGGTGTCGAAGGTAAACAGAGAAGCTGCGGCGCGAAACCTTCTCGGGGAAGCTGCCGTGGGCTTCGAAAAGCCTTCGCGATGACACGCTGATTGCTGTGCACGTAACCGTGACGACGTACAGTCATAGGATAAACTTCTAAAAACTTACGTCAACCGCGAACACATAAATTTCATAAAAATGCCGATTCACAGACAACAAGCCGATCAAAAGTGTGTTTGCCGATGACGCGAGACGACGGGGCCATGACAAGGCATCGACGGCGTGCCCACATTGCTATGGCAAACATTTCGCAAAAGCACGTCACTTCCGCCACGTTTTTTTTTCTGCCGCCTAAATAGTGAGGGCCTCTACTCAGTTTTCCTTCCTCCATGGTATGAGCCAGATTCGCGGTGAAATCTGTCTATAGGTGGCAGCAACATCTCCGCGGAAGTATGGATGGGCGGTAGGCAGCGCATATATAAATACACGCAGTGGCGCATCGTTGCGCACGGTCTCATTCAATTGTCAGCAGAATAAATGCGTTGACTACAGTTTCCAGTTGATATCTATGCTCCTCTATACTGAATCGGTGCATGACGCCTACGCAACCTTAACATTATCCGCGAGTAAAGCACATTCTGCCTTTCACAGGGATGCTCAGCCTGCGTGACTCTCTTCACGCTTTTGCACTAAATCACGCCGTTGTTGTTTGTACGTGGTTAGCTACTGTTCCGCCTGCAACGCACGGCTGTAGCGTGACTGAACTACTCATTTACTTCTTTCTCATCTGCATGCAGCAGCAACAACAAAGAGAAAGATTATAGAAAGCCCGCACATCTCTGCGATGAGTTCAGTACAGCCGTTACACTTATACGGGTTTGTACATTTTTTCTCATTCTGTTCGTCATGAAATGTTGGACAGTCAATAAGTCTAGTCAGGAAAGCTTAGTGGCTGACAACGCGTCACGCTACAGTGCGTTTACCACGTATATGCACGTTCTCTTTTATCAGTAGAAGTTTAAACACTTTGTAAGCGTTCAGCAGAAAGCTTTCATTGATAGATAACGTGTATTATAGTGCGACAACAAAGGTTTGGTTATTTTTTAGGATGAGTATGTTTTTTTTTTCAGACAAAAACTGACCGCTGCATTTCTTCGCTTAATAAAAATGACACACAAACGCTCAAGAATATAAAAAAATGAGATTTTGAGTGAAACTATACACCAATAAAAGTAAGGCATGTCGTCTGAATTATTTTGATTGTCTGGGCTCTTTAAAGCGTTTTTGGATCTAAGCACATAGTTGTGCATGGCAACTCTGTACAGTGTAAGTGCCACAGTTTATGTGACATTGATATTTATATGTCGTGGTTCCGCGGCCAGATAAACACAACCAATACTCCTTGCATAATCAATAAACTACCGTGTCGTAGTTGTACACCTACAAACAGTGCGAAACGGCTTGGCCTAGAGCCACGTTTATGTTTTACAACCGAGTCGCTAAAACGCTGCATTCATACACCAAGTTTAGGAGAATGTCAAGAGCATTTTGCGATGTGCTTGAAACAGAAAGCGGCCGCTACTCTGAAATTGTTTTGGTCAATGGAGGACGTGACGACATTGAACAGCACTTTGGAAAGCTGTACTCGCTGATCTTATTACAATGGATGGGCAGCCGAGGAAGAACTAATACTTTTCTACATCGTTTCAGGCATACGTACAAGCAGTTATACTGGCGCTGATATAACCGGACAGACCACCCTTTGAGAACGCGCATGACGTACGTAGAGTGTACTAGAACTTCTGAGTGGCGCGAATGGCTTCCTAGGCGCGGGCCTTTCAGTGTAAAACGGTGCGGTGGCGCTGGCGTCGACTATCCTTCCCGGGCAGATGGCTGGCAGGTGCTCCGCGTACGTGTTGGTACCTCTCCGTCTATTTGCGTCGCGCCGATTGTGCGATCACCCTCAATTTTCGTTCCTGTTATACCTTCTCCTTTTTAAAGACGATAATAGTCGTTCTTGAGAAACTTCAACGTACAAAAATTTTGGTCTGTCTGTCTCTCAATACATATGTCGGTTTATCCACCTTTAACGATACCCAAATGGTCGACCCCGTCCGCAAAGCCCACCAACTTTGCTCAAGATATTGCATTCATACTTGTGCGATTGTCAATTAAAATGCCATTACTTCGCATATCTGAGGCACCATAAGAGCACGTAAATATTCTGTATGTGTGTCTTTTTATTAGAAAAGGCATATATAAGTAATTGTAAGGAACGTAGTGCTTATCACGCTGCGCTTACGATGCAGCGCTTGCACGGAAAGACAAGTGTTTCCAACGCTTCGCTAAGCGACACGGTGCTGGCACCTACCCGTCGCTTCGCGTTCTACTCCTTATCACCTCCGAGATGGGCTAGCACGCCGCGTGCTTCGTTTTCCAAGATAACTGCCAGATAGCACTCATATCTCACGTGTGACATGACTTGATGCACTAGTTCGCCGCCGCTGCAAGTTCAAGGCACTTTAACGCATCGTCTCCCGAATACCATTCGCCGATTTTTTTGCGCAGAGCATCAAATAAACGTTTTGTTCACTCTCTCCAGGCGCAAGACAATCGTCTTTCGACGACATTTGCAGTATAACATGCAGATACGGGGCCAACCTTTATATAAACATGTTGGATCATAGGTTTTTTGGATATATTATCATATTGTTACCAGATAAGCAATTTAGGTATGTGCATCTGTGTAGCGGGATACAGGGTGGTGCGAGATGAAGAGAACGTTCGATTGGTGTCCAGACGCCTTCTTTCTTGCTCATTGGCCACGGTTTCACACACCTCAGATAATGTTTGTACAAAAAAATCTACAAAGTATAAATGTGAACATTAGAAATGTAATTGAGACTAATGACTCGAATTGTCATGTTATTATTGAGTATGATGATATATTCCCCCAAAACGCCAAATTACAATCCCTCAAATTTTTAAATAACATATTATTAGATTACTTGGAGCATGCAAAAACTAAAAATATAATAGCCCCAGATGCTTCCTTAAATAACCAAAAGGCAGGTGTAGGCATTGCGTCTGATTTGCTTGACTGGTCCTTTTCAGTGAGACTGCCTGATTTTACTCCAGTTTTTGAAGCGGAGCTCTTGGCGATTATTTTAGCTCTTCGAAAACTTCCATCAAATCAAAACAACGCAGTAATAATGACGGATTCTCTTTCAGTTTGTGCAGCTCTGACGGCTTCAGAGAACTCTCGAATTCTAAGCACATTCAAAACTTTAGTACCCCCGCAGTTGAGACTCCTGAGATTACTATGGGTTCCGGGACACTGTGGATTAAGATTAAATGAATTGGCCGATTCCTTAGCACGAGCCGCACTTGATGGGCCAGTTTTGTCCATACTGCCAGATGTTGAATATATCACGGCAATAAGAAATCGAAAATCAGCAATCTCCACTGATACGATAGAAAAAGTAACTACACGGACAGACTATAACCACCTCATGTTTCCATGGCAACACCACTGGAGTCAGTCCAGAAAGCTCGAAGTCTTAATTACTAAATTTCGATGTCGTGTCCCCCCTCTAAACCTGTATCTACACAGAGCTGGTCAGACAACATCACCCCTCTGCGCATTCTGCGGAGAAATGGAATCACTAGATCATTATTTTTTGTATTGTCGCCGCTACGAGATACTTAGAAAAAGGTTACTAGTTATGCCATTTCGGAAAATAGGCCTTAGATTAACGGCGGAAACGGCGCTAAGCTTTGGGACATTGCCATAGGGATGCTTTCAATGCCGTTTGCAATTATATTCAGGCAACCAAGCGTATACCTTTGTGATCTTCAATAAAAAAAAATTATTTATTACTCCCCAGGGCAGAGTGAAGTAAACGCAGCTGAGTGCTAATCATAACACCTCAAATCTCAAAATTGCTCAACTTGATTTTTTTTTCGTTTGCTCTTTTTATGTTGTTTTTATTTTTACATTAGTCTCATTATAATACCAATTCATTAAACATAGTTAAAATGATTATAGAAAAACTGCACTACACTTTCTTGGCCAATCCCCCTGAGTGGGTATGAGCCAGCCTCCCAGGGAAACAAAACAAAACAAAACAAGTCAAGAGGTCATCAAGAGGTGGCTACTGAAGCTCGCAAACCGTAAAGCGGGTTTAAGAAGAGATGTGCTAATAATGATATATGAACTTTATGTGCGGCCTATCATGGAATTCGGATGTGTATTATTTTCTGGCAGCGCAGCTTATAAAATGAGACGCCTAATACTGCTGGAAAGAGAAGCGTTGCGTTTGTGTCTGGGTCTACCGAAGTTTGTTGCAAATAGCGTGTTGTATATGGAAGCTCGCCTACCTTCTCTGCTAAATATGTTTAAAATTCTTACTGTGCAAGCATTCCTAAAGATACGCAGTTCACACCAAAGACTCTCATTTTACGCTTTCATTCAAGAACCGGCTTTATTTTTCGAAACACATTGGTCGCGACTACACACCCTGCAAATAGTATTTGCACATGCGCTACTACAGCAACTGAATGCAAAAATTAAACTATTGGTCCAATACACAACCTAAATTCAATGCTTAGCATACATTTTGATGATATATTTCCTCACAACGCGAAACAATTAGCACATAGGTACCTAAATGACCAGTTAGCAGATTATCTAGCTCACCTAGAGACAAGCAATATCATTGCGACTGATGCATCTGTGTTGAAAGAAAAGGCTGGGGTTAGCATCTTCTCTCCTTCTTTGGACTGGACCTTTTCGATTCGATTTCCAGATTATACCCCTGTATTGATGGCAGAATAATTGGTCATTGTTCTTGCCCTACGCAAATTGCCCTCCAGGGAATCATTAGCAGTTATCATTACAGATTCGTTATCAGTTTGTAATGCACTTTCTGCGGCAGTAAATGCAGAGCTGATGAATACGTTTCGGCATTTAGTACCGAAAAACGTAAAAAAACTGCATTTGCTTTGGGTACCGGGCCACCGTGGAATATATTTGAATGAAATGGCGGCCTCTTTAGCAGCAGTATCTCTGAGTGGGCCCACCACCCCTGTTTTGCCAGATACGGCTTACGTGACAACGCTAAGGTTCCGAAATGCTTGTCTGCAATGGGGAAAAGGTAATTTGGATAAATTCAAAGATTTCGAGCATTTGAGATATTGCTGGAATAAACAGTGCTGTGTATCTCGCCAGTTAGAGGTCACCTATACCAGATTGCGCTGTGCATTTCTACAACTAAATTATTAGCTTAATAAAGCTCGACTCAAGGCATCACCGCTATGCACTTGGTGCAACGAAATTGAAACAATTGAACATTTCTTTTTAATCTGTCATTGTTATTCTTATCAGCGAAAAAGATTTTTAGTAGCCCGATTACAAAAGCTATGAATAAAAGTAAATCTTACAGTAATTTTATCACTTGGCGGAGCTTCATTTGGATACTGCAACAGGGATATATGCTCCACTGTGTTTGATTACATCAACGCAACTAAAAGATTACCGTGCTAGGGAACCCTAACCTTTTCAGATCTCTAGTTTATGATTCGTAGTTATGTCTGTCAAAAACAAGAGATGGTTTAACCGCTTGCTCAGCAAACATTTTTGTTTGTTGGTAGTATTATTTTTAAACTACTTTTTCAGATCGGCTTCATTTTCATTTTAGTTTCATTTAAGTATCCTGTCGCCCGGTTCTTGGCCTATCCCCCTCTGTGGGTGAGCGCCATTCATCAGAGGTGTTCCACCGCGGTGGTCTAGTGGCTAAGGTACTCGGCTGCTGACCCGCAGGTCGCGGGTTCGATTCTCGGCTGCGGCGGCTGCATTTCCGATGGAGGCGGAAATGTTGTAGGCCCGTGTACTCAGATTTGGGTGCACGTTAAAGAACCCCAGGTGGTCAAAATTTCCGGAGCCCTCCACTACGGCGTCTCTCATAATCAAGTGATGGTTTTGGGACGTTAAACCCCACAAATAAATCAATTCATCACAGGTCATCAGCTTCAGCATCAGGTCACCTCGCTCATTGGCTTCGTTTTCATACACCGCAGATAATCTATGTACAAAAGAAACTGACAAGTATATATGTAAACATTAGTGACGTAATTGTTTCTGATATCTCAAACCATATTCTCAATATAGAATATGATGAGATGTTTCCTCCACAATCTAAATTTAAATCCCGCGAATTCTCAGAAGATTTCCTACAGCATACACACACATGTAACACAATAGCCACAGATTCTTCTGTCAATGAGGAAAGGGCAGGCGTAGAAATAGTCTCCAAATCACTCGGCTGGTGATTTGCTGTGAGGCTACCCGATTTCACTCCTGTTTTTGAGGCGGAGCTAATGGCAGTTATCATGGCACCGCGAAAACTTCCGCAGAATGAGAACAAAGCAATAATAATTACTGATTCGCTCTTGGTATGCACAGCTCTTACCACTTCTCATACCTCTCGTGCCATTAAGACGTTACCATCTTTAGTTCTGCCTCAGCCTAAAATTAGTTTGGGTGCCGCGATCCTTCACCGCAATACTTCACCGCATTCAGGTTTAGAAGATCAGCTATCCCGACAGATATGACAGAAGCAATAACCACGTGGACGGATATAATCACCTAAAATACCTATGGAGTAAATACCCAAACTACATGGTGGCGCCATTATCTCCTTTGCAACTATCGGTATGTGGGACAGATATCAGCGAAACTAGAACTCCGTGGCCACGTGGTGATTCATTCGCGGCCGACCAGCTATATGGCCAACACCTTCGTCACCACTCCGCAACACAGAGGTGAGCAGCCCCCGCTCAGCAAACTCGTCATTGACCCTTCACAGCTGAGTGGTCTCATAATTGGTTCGGCGAACGTCCTCTACCAGTCTGCAAAAACTGTGGCTTCAAAGGCCCTATTGCCCGGTATTGCAACTACCAGCAGCGTCCAAGGTACGACCGATCACTGAGATATAACCGTTCTCGTCTCACACGAGCACCGACATGCCCGGGCAGCGCATCTTACGACATCCCAGGACCGCTACGAAACCGATCTCGGACCTGTGACCGAAATGGGACACAACCGCCTGCCGCTTGCGGCAACCGATCACCGTCTACTCGGTGCTGCCACTCGTCGCCTCCAACGGAAAACTAGTAGGCGTGGTCATTTGGAAGAGTCGCCGTACAGTCTTTGGTTTAAACAGAAATACCTCTTTTAGGTTGCATGTTTAAAGACAATGTTTGAGTGTTTATCGATGGTGCACCAACAATGGCGTTGGTGGACACAGGTGCAACCGTGTCAGTTATGAGTTTCGTTTTCACCCGCCTCCTTGGACGAAAAGTTTCGTTGGGACTGTTCTGATACGTTTCGTGGAGTGAGCAGAGATGTGTTACAACCTGCTGGTGTCTGCATTGTGACTGTTAGTTTGGCTTGCTAGACACTTGTTGCAGAGTTTGCTGTTCTCCTTCATACTACGCATGACGTCATTCTGGGACTTGATTTCTTGAAGCTTTGTGGTGCCACTGTCGATTGCCACACAGGACAAACTACCGTAGATTCCTATATTTCAGTAGCGTTTATAGAAAACTCGCCCAGTCTGGAAAGTGCTCTTTGCGTGTCCGTGAACACAACTATGCCGCCATTGTCTGCAAAATGTGTCCCTGATGTTTGTTCACCCGCAAGCCAAAAACATTTTAAAAAACTGTAGAGTCTGTGCAGCTCAGTTGCATAAAAAAGGCAGTTCTAATACCCTACTGCACGCTATCGGTTGCGCAAGGGCATACTGGTTTATGGGTGAATAACTTCTCTGATGAACTTACAGTGCTGCCAGAGGATATGAAACTTGCAGAGATTCGTGAACAACAAGTGTTCTCAGTTGCCTTCCTTGAAAAAGTAGCCATTCCCCTGAAAAGACCTGTTGCGAAAATCCTGCACGCCAGGGACACCATCATTATGGCTATGATTGACGTCCCTCAGCTCCAACGAACGTAATGAACTGGCCACTGTTTTGCGCAAACATGCCGGTATTTTTTATATAGCTCAGCACGATTCTCCATCATTCCCTGCTTCTCTTATAAAGCACCGAATCGACACAATATCTCACAGACCTCTCCGGCAGAAACCATATTGTGTATCGCCTTCGGAACGCACAGTGATCAATAAACAGGTTTGCAAGATGTTCAAGAAAAGTGTAATTCAAGAATCATGTAGTCCTGTGGGCTGCTCAAGAAATTCTAGTGAAGAAGGATGGGGCATGGCAACTCTGTGTTGACTACCACCGTCTCAACGCCATCCCCCAAAAAAGACGTATAACCACATTCTCGGATTGATGATGCTATCGACTGTCTATCATCGGCCTCTTACTTTTCGTTTGTAAATTTGAGATCAGAGTACTGGCAGATTCCAATGCACGAGAAAGACAAGGAGAAAATGGCATTTGTTACAACAGATGGACGTTTTGAATTTAATGTGTTGCCGTTTAGACTCTGCAACACGCCTGCAACTTTTGAGCACTTCATGGTCAACATTCTGCGTGGATTGAAGTAGGAAGTGTGATTGCGTTACTTGGACGACGTAGTATTTTTCAGGCACACCTTTTCTAAGCACAACACACGCCTCGGCCTCGTGCTTGACTATCTAAGCAAAGCACGCTTGGTGCTCAACTCAGATAAATAACGTTTTGGAGAGCACCAGGCACTCGTCCTTGGACGCTTAGAAGACTAAAAAAGGCATACGACTGGATCCTGCCAAGACGGCCGCAGTGGAGGCGTTTGAGCAGTCGCGCTCGGGGAAGGAACTGCGCAGCTTTTTGTGGCTTTGTTCATACTTTCGTGAATTCATTCCCAACTTTGCCAATATCGCATACCCACTCACGTGCTTGCTTCAGAAAGGTGCGCAGTTTGACTGGACTCCGAAATGTGAGTCTGCTTTTTCGGAGTTGAAGTTTCATTTAGCATCTCATTTTATTCTTCTACATTTTAATCCTCTGGCTACCACTGAACTTCACACAGGCGCTAGCGGTATTGGTGTAGGCGCTGTCCTGGTTCAACACTTGAATAACCAAGAACACGTCATAGCGTATGCAAGTTGCTCGCTCAGCAAGGCTTAGCGTAACTACACTGTCACAAAGAAGAATGCCTTGCAGTAGTCTTCGAAGAGCAGCACTTCCGGTGCGACCTGTATGGATGCCCCTTTACCATAGAGAGAGACGATCACTCTCTCTGCTAGTTGGTCAATCTGCGCGACCCATCTCGTCGGCTGGTGCGCTGGGCACTTCGTTTACAAGAATATGACTTCACGGTTTTCTCTAAAAGCGGCCAACGCCACGCTGACGCAGATTGTCTTTCGCGACTACCGCTTCCAATGACGGAATATGACGCGGACATTTCGACACCAACATTCACATCACTGGATCAACCATTTCCCGATATCAAGAACTTTAATGATGAGCAAAAAAAGGACAACACCGTACAGCAACTTGCTACCAAACCAAAAATCATCGCCTACGCGCTTCTGCATTACAGACAGGCTAGTTTACAAAAATAACTACACCAGCACCGGCTCACGATATCTTCCCGTGATTCCGAAAAGTCTTCGCATTTGTCTTGCAGGCTATGCGTCATGACCCGAACTCCAGTCATATAGGCACAGCGAAAACTCTTTGCCGTCTTCAAGAAAGATTCTACTGGCCCAAAGTGCACCAGACGACAGAACAATACGTGTCTAGCTCTAACGAGTGCCATTGTCATTAGCACCCAACAAGTGCTCCTCAAGGGCAATTACGTCCGGTGCCGTCCCCTAGAACCCTATTCAAGCAAGTCGAGATGAACCTCCTTGGACCCTTTTCATGGTCTTTCGATGTAAATTGTTGCATAGTCATCTGCACCGACCATTTAGGACAGTACTGCGAGACAGCTGCCATACCATCGGCAACTGCAGCGAATGTGTCTTGCTTTAAGCTAAGCTTTGTAATTCTATGACATGGACCTCCCAAAATTGTAATCCATGACCGTGGCCAACAATTCACAACAGACGTTGTGGAAAAGATGCTTAGTATCTGCGCTTCCAGGTTTCGCCATTCGACACCGCATCATCCACAAACGAGGGCCTAACTGAACGAACGAACAGAATTATCACGAGTATGCTATGTATGTCACCTCAGATCACAAGGACTGGGACAGTATTCTGCCTTTTATTATTTGAGCATTCAACACGGCACAGCACAAAACTACCGGCTACAGTTCTTACTTTCTTCCATATGCTTAACCACCTCGTCATACCCTGAGTACCGTCTTCCCTTGTTTGTACCAGCATGATCCCTGCATATCTGAGATCATCTGTCGAGCAGAAGCCAGACGTCTTGCTTATTTGCACGCTCATGCTTCACAAGACCTCTCGAAGGCACATTTTAACCACCGACGCCGACACCTGACGTACCGTCGCGATAACCTAGTGTTCCTGTGGGCACCAACTAGAAAACGTGGTTTGAGCAAGAAACTACTAGCACACTATGTGGTACCTTACCTTGGTATAGACCATATCAGTAATTTAGTTAACCGCATAGGGCGTCTCCATTCAAACGGCCGAATGTCCGCAAAGACTGAACTTGCCCACGTTGCACGTTTGAAGCGCTTTATTCCTCGAGAGACTGTTTGACTCGCCCAGTGGGCTTCATCTGCGTGGAGGGAAATACTACCACATATGCAATTTAGGTATGTGCATCTGTGTAGCGGGGAACAGGGTGGTGCGAGACAAAGAGGACGTTCGGTTGGTGGCAAGAGGTCTCTGGTTCGGGTTCATTGTATATCCTGGAGTCGACCATTACGTCGCCTCTGAATAAACCCCAGTATTAAAATTTATTGAAGTTTGCGCTTACCTCAATTAGCTTGAAGCGTGCAGCGCTTTTTACAATGTGCTGAGCAATTGTTTTTTTTTCGTACACCTTACACTTATGCGAAACGAGTTAGCCGGTACACATCGATGGCAAAAAAAGAAAAAAAGCTAATAATATGTTGTACACGGAAAGAAGAAGTCTTGGCCCTTTTCATAAAGAACATCACACGTTGAATCAAATATGGGGTGGGTTGCAGCCCAAATTCACATTGCAGCACAAAAAAAACACGCTTTATTGACCTGGTATGAATAACAATGTTTCTTCGAAGCTCCTTTTTATTTTAAATGATTCAAATGTGTTCATTATACTAGCACCTACAAAAGTGCTAAGAAGTTTCTACTGCAGAACTACGTCTTTAGCAACACTCTAGGGGGCGATTTTGCTAGTTTAAAAATCCAACAACACTGCAGAGCAAAGCAAAGTTGTAGCAATACACTACTACCATTATTACTATATTTGAGATCATAAAATACAAGGTTTTTAAATTGATACAATACAATCATATAAAAAAGTTGTCAAAAGCATAAAACATCAAGGCAAGTACACAAAACATAATGTAAAACTAGGCAGGCTGAATGGCAGAGCTAATGTAATCTTTTATTAATAATGTATTTAAATAAAATTGTGTGAAGGTTGCAAATCCACTTCAAGCGTCACTAAAGTGGGACAGTAAATTGATTTAGATCAAATACCTTTTCTCCTACAAGTGTTTAATATTAGTTTTTCATTTTACCATCATTATTTCATTCATACAGAAATAAATCAAGGGAAAGTATTATTTTTAAATGTCTAGTCAGAATCTCCACACATGGCATGACAAATTGAGAAGTATTTGGATGGGTAAAATCGAGGCTTTTAACCATATTGGGTACAACCGTCAAGACAGCATCCAGGGCAAGCGTCATCGTTCCCCTGGGAATTCGCACTTCAGCACCGTTGGCGATATGGGCGTGGTCTTTCGGAATAGAATAGGGCTCGAAGTGCATCTCACACACTGCACGACTGGCGTCAAGTGGCCTGTCAAGTCAATGGAGGTTGCTCGCAAAGAAGTATTCGATTTTCATCTTTCGGGGCCTTAAAAATTACAACTTGCGACTTTTTTGCACACGCGGGTATCCCGCTGAGCAACCAGGTGCGCAACAATGATTTAGATGGTGCTTTTTAATCATTTTACAAGAAAAGCGAGATGCGGGCCATTGCCGCACAGCCACGCAAAGCAAACAAAATACCCAAACTGGAAGATTGGTTGACGGCAGTGCCGCCACTACTTTCTCCGCAAACCTGGACAGCTGCAAGCAAGGGGAAAGCATGCCGGTCACGCCACTCAAAATTGTGGAGCAATCCACACTTGCGCGCTTGAACCAGTTGCTGCCAGGCAGCGACTCTGCTCGATCTCGCGGTCGATATCAGCTTACCGCTTGTGGTGTTACTAATATCTAATTTTCCTGTTCGCGTCGTTAGGAACATGTTACCCACTGGTTTTATGAAACATATGCGGACGTTTACCGTATGTATGTACGTAGACTTGTACAGTCGCGTGCAATACGATGGTTATCGCACAAGCGTTGGTCTGCCTGACGTCCCAGAGGCCTATAACAGCAAGTTTTCGAATTGTGAAAATCAAGGTTGTGCATTTTTCTCTCCTTAGTTGGTTGTTCCGTGCAATAAAAATCACCCCTAGAACGAACTATATATCCTTTTACTTTATTTTGAGCATTCTATTCGTTGCGATCAACTGCATTTCTAGTGGGCTCGTATCTCCGCAGGCAATTACAAAATTGCTGGGAAAGATAAGTTAAAGCTGCTGCTTGGCACTGATTCATTTATTCAGTATGCTAAGACGGGAAATATTGCAGCTCAAGGAACATTAAAAGGTGATGTGAAGCTTGCGTGGTACTACCCTCTTCAATAAAGAGTATTTTGGGTCATGGCGCTGTTCTAGCTCTTGCTCGACGCTCGCGAAACAACCTTCACATCGCGCCGCTGTATATATCTCTAGCGCCACTTCGTAGCGTTTAGCTCAATTGAGCTAAACATTTAATTAGCGTGCCTCGTATAACATCGATTCCTAAGGTACGTGGAATCTAACCAATGTTTCGATATTGTTTCCAGAAAACAAAGCAGTGGCCACTTGCATTAGTGGCACTAAGGTTGATGGATAGATGAATAAAAAAACAACTTTATTATGTCTCAAGGAAGTGTTAGATCGCCATCAGAAAATGTCGACGGCAACCTGTGGGGCCCATCCCATAACTATTGTCTCGACCACTGTTTCCTGTCTGGTCAACACGACCTTCTAGTCCTCGAGGGAGGCCTCATGCATAATATCTGCCGGTGGCGGCCCAATACTGCATTTTCACACTATGTTGTCATATGTTGCCGCTACCTAGCGCCATTTCCATTGCGGCTTTATCTCCTCTGGGAGTATTTTGCTCAAGGCGTTTGGGTGCGTGGATGCGGAAAAGATTGCGTCCGCAATTTAATCCAGACACATTCCTGGGCCTTAGACGCCCACTTGTGTGGGGGCCGAATAAAGCCTCCGCTCCATTTTTATTATTGGTGATGTCGTGAAACGACACCAGCCCAACTCTCGCGCACATTCTCGTAACGAGCTCACCTGCCCGGCGGACGAAAATGCCAGTATTCAGGAGAGGTGCCTCGCTCCCGTGGTTTTGAGAGAATGCTGGTACCAACCACAGGTCACGGGATGCAATCGCGGCTGCGGCGGCTGCATGGAGGCGAAAACGCTGTGGGCCTGTGTGCTCAGATTCTGGTGCACGTTAAAAAAACCGAGGTGGTCAAAATTTCCGGAGCCCTCTACTACGGCGTTTTTCATAATCATACGGTGGTTTTCGGGCCTTAAATACCGCATATCAATGAATAAATAAATCAATCTATCAGTGCTGGCGCCAATTCTGGTTCTCGAATTTGTCGTCCCGTGCAAAGCGATCCGTGCTACTCAAAGTATCTTGGCGAGCACTACTGTTGTTCTTCTTGCTACAGCTATCTCTGCCCGGCTGCTTACTTTACTCTACGACAGCTACGTAAGTAGCCAATCAGTACGCTGCCCTACACGCGTGCTGCTCGTCACCGGACGTTCAAGAAAATTCCACCACCACTGATTCGAAGTCCGGCCCTATCGCGTGGTGAGCGCCTCCTTTGCGTGACGTTACCCTTAGGTAATCTCGGACATGCCAATAATCAAGTCCCGGAAATGCAAGTTCCGCAGTGCAAGTACACCGACACTGGGTCACAGCTACCCTTTTATCCCGCCTACGTTTCAAAGACGACGATTTAGTTCGCGCCACCAGCACCATCGTTGCCGCATTTCCAATGCCACCACACCACTTGTGTTGCAGCCCAACATCGAGGGTACGTGTCATGCGAACATCACGGCACGCTTTAGCACCCGTCTACCTGTGCGCTCTTGGCAGCACCGTGGACGCCGCACAACATGCCAATTGGTAACATGTCATCGCAGATTCACTCGCCTACAACGGGGGCACAAGACTTCCGTAGGCCGCCCATACGGCCGACCTCCAGTGTTTATAACGGCAGTGTCGGTCTCCCACCATCCTTGCGCGCTACGTGGCTCCCAGTGCCGCCCACCGTAGCTGTCGGAATCTTTTGTATGCCTTTCACCCTCACGACAGTCGGACTTCTAAGTGGGCACTTTATGAACTGCCACACATGTACATACATAGTGTTTATACACTTTCCGACCTCTTTTTCATTCATATTTTTTATCGCATAACACGCTAGGCGGGGAGCCCTTGTAACGTAGCGCTAGTGTCAGCCAGCCAACTAGGGGAAAAGATGACGAGCGCAGGTGGCTCGTGGCGCGAGGCGCCTGGAACGCTCGATGCTTCTAGCTGGCTGGACGCCATGGCCACTGCTCTACTTCGGCACCTCGCTTCCTCCTGTTCGTCTCGTCTGCTCATTTAACCTGCGATGACCGCGCATCTACGTCGGACGCCGTCACGTCGCTACAATACATACATGCATACATACATACATACATACATACATACATACATACATACATACATACATACATACATACATACATACATACATACATACATACATACATACATACATACATACATACATACGTACATACATACATACATACATACATAGAATGTAATCAGAGCAAAAGAAACTGAGTCGGATATGCGTGTAATCTTGTGGTTCATTATTTTAAGAAATACCTTGTTTCCTGGAAGTAAGCATTTGAGAAAATTCAGGAAAAGAGAATCGGCTGACGTTTATTTGCCAGACGCTATAGGATCTCCGTGGTTCACGCGTCAACGGGAATTGCATTAGCAATTCAATCCTAGTCGTCCTTGTCATGGGCCTGAAAACTTTCATGAGGAAGAAACTTGACTTTTTTTACAGCATCAGTGACACACACAATAAGTTTCACAATATCAAATGGCAAGTGGAAATGGGCCGTCGAAAACTAAAAAAAATTATGACGAATTGAAGTACATTTATGTAGCCTAACAATTAAGCACATGTGCGGTACGCGTTCACAACGCCTTATCACCCATTAACCACCGACACTAGGCGAATGTGGCGGGCCTCTGACCGGAATATTTGCGTTTAACAGTGATTTGTCACGAGCTCAATAAACATAGAGAAAAGCGTTTTTTACAGTACACCACAAAAATTACAATAAGTTTGGTCCAGTTTTTTTATGAAAATGTGTGGTATCGTTAAGCTCATTGTTTGTTTTGTGAACCGCACTATTTGAAGGTACGACTTCCAGCAATCCTTGTCACATCAGAGCGCAAGAATAGAAGTTTGGACGCGTCGGTTTTTGCTCGTAGCGGCAGTCATTTTGTACTGTTCATTTTTTGTATGGTCATGCTGTATTGGTCACAATGAATGTTTCTGGACTGTTCATCAATGCATCTGCCTCCCAGCTTTTGCATTCAAAGGCTTGGGTGAGGAAGTTGGGATCGTATCGCATATTATATGTGAAGCATTTCTAAGCGAACTTCGGCAACTTTGAGCGTATCTATCTATCTATCTATCTATCTATCTATCTATCTATCTATCTATCTATCTATCTATCTATCTATCTAGCCGCCTATGACTTTTAGCTCTCCGGGCCGTTTCGATAATGGTATCAATACCAAACTTGGTATGGCATATTATGACTATGTGAAGAACATATTGCACTAGGAATGACATGAAAATCGGGACATGTATGTCATGATTGTCATGATTTGCATGTAAAGGTCCTGCAGCTCTTGCAGTAGTTTCGTTCACAAGGCGTGTTGTAAAACTTCTATGGTATGACATGATTGCAAGGCGAACACAAACGAGAGACCTTAACTTGAAAATCATGACATGCATGTCATGTAACAACATGACTACATGCCACACTCATGATATGCTCACGGCCGTTTTACTAGCGTCACATATACCAAGTTTAGTATTACGGTACGTGAATGGATGAAAAAGGTATGCGACTGCTGCAAACATCATAATCATGAGCTGCGTGTCATGTAACAACATGACTAAATGCTATGCTCATGACGCGCTCGTGGCCGTTTCGCTAGCTTCCCATGTACCACTCTCGGTATAACACGACGTGAACAGACGACAAAGGTAAATGACACATCCAAGCATGATGATCACGACATGCCTGTCATGTAAAAACATGACTACATGCCACGCTCATGATGTGCTCGCGGCCGTTTCGCTAGCTTCACACATTCCAAATTTGGTATCACGAAAGACTAATGACGAAAGACTAATGCAAATATGATAATCATGAGAACTGTGTCATGTGAAAACATGACTACATGCCACCGTCAAGGCACGAATACATTTCAAGGTCAAGTGGTGCGCGGGCTTGCCGGCGTTGATTTCATCGCGTCACGCCGGTGTTGCCACGCCAGGTGCCGGTTCGGCCATATACTTGCATGCGTTATTACTTTATCGTTATTATACTTTACGTTATTACTTTATCGGCCATATACTTTATCGTTATTAGGTATATCAATTGAGTCTGTTCTGTGTCTCGGATGTAACTGCTTTGGCCGCGTCTTGCAGTCCTAATAAAGGTGTCTAAATGACTAATTCGCAAGGGTACGTGAAGATTGGTCTTCGGTACCGCGTCTCTGCTCAGCCGCTTTAGCTCGTCGAGCTTCGCCAAGGTCGCCTTTTGGGCCAGTTGTCCACCAGTATATCGCAGGACGAACCCTCAGGTACTTTATCTACAATTTAGGCTGCGACGGTAAGATGTCTTCATTTTCGCATCGTCGGCGGTCCGCATCGCGAGCTCCCTCTTTTAGCTGGACTCGAGGATCAGGACATCAACGATTCACCAACATGACATAGTGAGTGCGGCGAACCTTTTGGGCAATCCCCACCAGCTGCGCCATGTCTCCTTCTATCTTACCGGTGTGTAGAAGACGAGATATTTTAACTAGCAGGTTGACTTTTCCGATTTGAACACTTTCGGAGAGCATCTCATCAGGTCTTCGGTACTTCGGCTGTTTGATTCAGCTAGAAAAAGATGACTCTTTTTGCTGGCAAACAACGCAACGAATCTTATACCTGGTATATCGAGGCTGTTCTCTCGCTCTGTCGAAGCGTCAACGCTTCTATGGCTGAGACAGACGTAGCGCGTCATCTTCTCAAGGGCATCGGGCAAAACTTTGGCCGTAAGTGACCCCACTACCGTAGCTGGCCTTATAGCTATGTACCAGCGTTTCGACAAACTGGAATCTACACGGCTGCAGCCGGACAACTTGCATGCAGCCATTCTTGACAACCCATGGCGTCAGAATGCCCGACTCCCCGTTGAAAGCAATGATCCGCACAATGCTACGAGAAGAACTGCAGTCACACGGTTTTTTAGCACGTCCGTCTCCGTCTGATCTTTCAGGTACAAGTTTACATGTCGTCATTAAGGAGGTGTTGACGCCTACGACTGTCGTAGCATACACAGACACTCACGTGTCCAGGGCTTTACCTTGCGCGCAAGTCACCGCAGTTACGCCATCTGTCATACCATCGATACTAATGACGCCAACACCATCCTACCAAGAGTCCCTCTCTCCTAGCACAGAAAACGAGCCATGATTTCCACCACCAGGGCCAGCATGTGTCTCTGCAATAGCTACCTGCACAAACGACCAGTCTTACTATCAACCATGGCACCCGACGAGACCTACCTGCTCCAGGTATTCTTACGCGTAATCTTAGTGAATATTACCTGCTTCTATTGTGGATATTGTGGACACATCGCACGTCTCTGTTGCAAGCGTCTGCAAGTTGAGCGTCGTGGGTTCGAAAGCTACAAACGGGACGACTTTACCACTCAGGCAAATTTCGGGCGCCGTCCTTTTGCTACGCTTCACAGTCACGGTCGCTCTTACTGTCCATTAGCAACACCTGAAATGCCTCCGCGCTACCATGGTGTCGGGTGTCACTCACCGTACCCTCAACATTACTCTGCTTTGCCACTTCAACCGGCCTCTCAGTTCAGCGACCGTGGCACGAAATCCTAAATTATGCAGCTTTTAGGAGAAAAGCTCCATTTCGCGAAATTAGAAAAATACCTTCAGGAAATCCTTATAACAATATATGGCTTTTGGTAGAAGGCATAGAAGTTCTGGCAATAATAGATATTGGTGCTAGTTTGTCAGTTACTCACCGTAAGTTGTGTGCGTGTCTCCGTAACGTTACTACACACTAATATGGTCCTACGTCGCTCGCTGTTCAAGCGGACGTGATTCAACCTTCCACCATGTGCACTGTTCGTGTCTACATCGATGGACTTCTGCATTACTTTCAAGTTGCAGTGCTTAGTTCGTGTGCCCATCAGCTCATATTAGATCCCCACATCTGCTGCCGGCAATGCGTTCTCTACATGGACGATACCGCCCATTTGATTTACACAGATGACGCACCGCTTCAGTTTGTTCTTGCTGCGGACGACACTAAGCTACCTTCACGCAGTCCGCGAATCGTTACAATTATGTTTGATGCCATTCCTCTTGGCGATGTATTCGTGCAATCATCTGCAGGCTATGTCCCCAGTGGGATAGCCTTCGCATCAGCGGTCGTCCGTTTCGGCTATAGCTTCGCCTTTCTTCGCGTAACAAACTCGACGTCTGAAAAAAAATCTAGTTCCGAAGGACATTAGGTTGGCTACCGTTATCACACTGCAGCCTCTCCCTGTAGTTACCTATCAAGAGGCTTCACCTGAAGATTCCTCTGTTGCACGTTCCTGATTCATCTCTGCCTTTTAAGTTACCATCAGCTCCGAACTGACCTATTTGCAGACACAACTTCTACTTGCATTGCTGAACAAGCACGAAGCTTTGTTTCACGTCTATACTGCTATATCGGGACATACGGCAGTCACCACGCATCGATCGAAACTGACGGTACGTCCATCCTCGTCGTCGAACATATCGCGAATCGGTGGCCGAGTTGAAGGTCATCAAAGAAAACGTTGGCGACACATTAAGGCAGAAAATAATATGCCCTTTTGTTAGCTCTTGGTCATAACCTGTCGTCTAAATTCAGAAAAAAAGGCGGTTCTGTGCGCTGCTGTGTAGATTAGCGGGTGCAAAAACAAGACCTTGTGCAGGAGTGTATACCTTATGCCACGTATAGAAGACGCGTTGAATTCGGTACAGGGGGCCGAGTATTTCTCGAGGATAACTAGGCAGCATTGCGATACAAGAGTATCGCTATAATAGTGCCACTAGCACAAGTTCTGCAAGTTTTGTTTTCATTGATGCTGGCAGGTTTGTATGTGCCGCTGTTCAAAAGGGGACGAAGATGCACTTGCAGAGAAAACGATAAAGTTGTATTGCCGTTGATCGAATCAGTTTGACGTCCTTGTATGTTATTATCTACAGGTTGCAGTTACGGTGTAACGTGACAATATTTCAGAGATACTTCTGAGTTACTGTACTGCTGTATCGAGTTACCGTTCAAAGATGTTTTTGTACCTTATTACTGAAATACTGTTACCATGTATCGCCCGTACCACGATACTGTCAAGGACACGGAAATCTCGTTACTTTTATTTTCAGGAATAAGCTGATACTTGTTTACAACTGGAAAGAAATTCTTTTTTTTCTGTGATCTTGGTAGTCCGCGATGAGATATCCACTCACCGGTTCTACCTTTCTGCTGAGGGCGAAACTGACTCCTACCTTTGTGAAAGCGAGCTAGTCGCTTTGCTACCCACATCGAACTGTGCACCTTCAGGCAGAACTTGTGTTCAAATGATCGCCTGCTTGAGGTTGCCAACAATGTTTACTTCTGTTTGGAATTTCAGCAGTGATATTGTCAATGTGAGGAGCATTGTATACAGCACAATGGGCGCCAACCAACAGCGTCGTTTTTAATATGTGTTACCTCATGCCACTTGAGCAAGCAGTGTTTTTCTTTCTAATTTTTCCTTTTTTGTGGCGCCCATTTGAAGAACCGGAGCTTATTGTAGAAGTTAAAAACCACTCAAAAATTTGGTTTGTGGTGCCGTGTACATCAACGATACTTGTTTCTCCGAAGCATTTCTGGAAGACGCCAGCGTGGACACACGGTGATTGGAAGGAGGTATTTTAGCTCTTTGTCTGCATTCCTTGTTTTGTTCATTCTTCTTTCTGCCTTGTCTATGTTTTTAGAAACCACTAAACTTTCAACTGGAAGTTAGCGCTCGTCTTCATTGTTTATTTGTTGACCACCTGCTTCGCTCTAAGCCATTCTAGCAAAACTGTAAATAAACTAGCTTGAACAGGTAGTCTACTAAGTAGAAGGTCAATGAAGTAAGCGCAGCCATTATAGCAGCAGCGAGGAATTCATGAGCCTTGCTTTACTTTTTAGTCAGAGACGCATGCTGACCGCAGTGAATGAAAGCATATCTCCACTCCGTTCATTTGTTTATGGTTCCAGCGTGATATATCGTAGATTATCAGGTGCACGCGCCGAAGAACATACCGATAACACGTGCCTCCACCCCTCGCCACGGCGCATGCTCCGGCCTCGGGCCAGGGTATTAAAACCAAGACAGCAGCCTCGGAAATAAACATTGTTCCTTCTTGTTCTGGCCATGCATCGTCTTATTCTTCGCCCTTACGATACTACAGTGGCGACGAGGATGGGATCCGGTTAATTGCACTCCGACGCTGAGACCAGAAGAATGGGATCCCGACCCCCTGCCGTCGACGACGCCGTGAGTAGCTGGAGCACGTATCGTGTCCGGTTGGAAGCCTACTTTGAGGGCAACGATATTACCGACGTAGCGAAACGCCGGGCCCTACTGGTTTCATCGTTGAGCGACAGTGTCGTCCGGATATTGCAAGGGCACCAGCCGGGGGTCGCCATCAACTCCTTGACGTACGATGACGTTGTGAAATGCTTGGAAGAACATTTCAACCCTCAGGCAAACTGAAATAGCAGCAAGCTATTCTTTCTTTATGCGAAAACAAGATGAGCAAGAAAGCGTCCGGGACTACATTGCTGAACTGAGAAGACTGGCTGTAAATTGTAATTTCGGGGCGACACTGGACCGTATGTTGCGGGACCGAATCGTTTGTGGGATTCGGGATGAGGAAACGCGCCGGTGCCTGCTGGGCCGCAAGAACTTGACTCGTGAAGAAGCCGAAGAATTCGCCTTAGCTTCTGAGAAAGCGAACGAAGACGCTCGGGGCATGCGTACTTCATACGCCCGGACCGAAGGTGGCGGCGTCAACGTGGTACAGCAACAAGGCAGACAGTGGAGGAAGAATTGCAGCCTTTCATGCGACAGATGCAAAGGGGCGCATGCAACGGCATCCTGTCGACATCGCAGTTCCGTATGCCATCAATGTGGTAAAAGAGGGCATCTTGCTAGGGCTTGCAAAAGACCCCACACCCCCAGGTCAGGAACGTTCGCTGTCGACGGAACCGAATGTGAAAGCGAAGAAGAGAGGTTGTATGCTCTCGTTGCACACAGTTCTGCCAATAAGCACTTGGTGCAGCCAATCGAGCGCACCTTAACGTGGGAAGGCCGTAGGCTGCGAATGATTGTCGATACTGGATCACCAGTAAGCGTGATTCCCAAAAGCTTGTACAAGAAGCATCGCAAGTGGTGGCCGGCTCTGCAAAAAACTCCACTACGCCTTTCATGTTTCCTGGGACCGTTGCCGGTCGTTGGCAAGGTAGACATGCAGGTACAGCTTGGACCAGTAACGGTGAGCAGTTTGCTGATAGTGCTGGACCATCGAGGGCCCCTTTTGAGCGGAAGGGACACGATAGAGGAATTTTGCAATGCAGGCATGTTGCTAGTAGAAGGCACGTCGTCTTCGGTGAATGTTCTTCACGCCGACAGCCAGCTAACCGCACTTCTTGACGAGTTTCCGGACCTCTTTGAGAACCTCGGATGCTGTAAGGGATCACCGGTGAAGCTGTACCTCAAGGAAAGTGCGCAACCTCGATTTCTGAAGGCTCGGACAGTCCCGTATGCCATGAGAGCGCAAGTCTCTGCCGAAATTGACCGACTGGTGGAAGTGGGCGTGCTGTCCCCAGTGAGCGTGGCTGAATGGGCAACACCGGTCGTGCCCGTAGCAAAGAAGAACGGAGACATCCGGCTGTGTGGGGACTTTAAGCTAAGAGTTAATCCAGCGACAAGAACAGAGCAGTACCCGCTTCCGAAAATTGACGACATCTTTGCGGCACTATCAGGAGGCGAAGTGTTCAGCACACTCGACTTACGAAGCGCATACAACCAGCTTCCCCTGGATGATGATGCTAAGAAGATAACTGTGTTGAATACACACAAAGGCCTCTTCTGCTACAACCGCTTGGCTTTTGGCATTGCCTCAGCGCCTGCGCTGTTTCAGCGGCGCATAGAAGCCGTGCTGCATGGTATACCAGGGATGAAAGTTTACCTGGACGACATTATTGTAGCAGAAAAGGAGTATGACACAACGATACTGCGGCAAGTGTTCGAACGACTTCGGGCGAACGGCCTAACACTGAACAAGGAGAAGTGCCACTTCCTGGAGAAAGAAGTGGTATTTCTAGGGCACCGAATCGATGCAAAAGGCCTCCACCCACTGCAGGACAATTTGGAAGCAGTGCTAGCGGCACCACCACCGACTTCGCTAAGCCAGCTTAAATCATTCTTAGGACTGGTCACATACTATTCCAAATTTCTACCGAACTTGTCGTCCACTTTGGCCCCGTTACACCGACTCTTGTCTAAAGGAGCACTGTGGTGTTGGGGGCCCGCACAGACGAACAGCATTCCAAGAAACCAAGCGCGCCATGAGAAGGGCGAACTTTCTTGTGCATTACGACCCCCAAAGACCCTTGCGGCTTGAGTGTGATGCGTCGGCCGAGGGTATAGGCGCAGTTTTGTCTCACCGCATACAAGGAGTGGATCATCCCATAGCGTTCCGCTCGAGAACTCTAACGTCGGCGGAACGTAATTATTCACAATTGGAAAAGGAGGCACTAGCGCTTGTCTTCGGCGTTGTAAAATTTCGAGATTATTTGTTTGGCAACAAGTTCACTCTGGTGACCAATCACAAGCCTCTGACTGGTTTGCTAAGTCCAGATAGACCCATTCCGAAAATGGCAGCGGCCCGCATTCAACGTTGAGCGCTGCTCTTAGCAGCTTATCAATACGACTTGGAATACAGAAAAGGAGAGCTAAATGCAAATGCCGACGCTCTAAGCCGGTTGCCATTACCGGTTCGCAATAATGGCTGGGAAAATGAACTAGCCGAATATGTCCTGCATGCGCAGGCTATGGATGATTTTGTTTTGTCTGCGCAGAGTATTTCAGACCACACCAGCAAAGATGACGTACTTCAGCAAGTGAAGACTTGGATCTTGCAAGGCTGGCCAAGGCGTCTTGGTTCAGAGGAACAGCAGTACCAACCATATTTTGCACGGAGGCAGGAATTAGGCCGTCAGTAACGGGATACTCTACTGGGGCCACCGTGTGGTTCTGCCTAAAGCTGCCCGGCAATTTGTTTTGAAAGAGTTGCACGATACGCACCCAGGCATGACGGCAATGAAGAACCTCGCGCGCTCAATTTTCTGGTACCCAGGGCTAGACGGTGAAATTGAAATGCTTGCAAAACGGTGTCCCCAATGCGTGCAGTGTTTGCCCATGCCCCCAGCGCAGGTCCCGGCAAACTGGCCAAAGAACAACAGACGGTGGTAACGCCTACACGTGGATTTTGCTGGTCCCGTGGAAGGGCATATGATCTTCGTTCTCGTCGACGCCGAGACTAAGTGGATCGAAGCAGTGCCCTTGAAGACGGCGACAGCAGCGACTACGGTAGACACACTTAGGTGTATTTTCGCGCGATTAGGCATACCACGGACTGTCGTGTCGGATAATGGTCCGCAATTCACCAGTGCAGAGACAGCGCGGTTCTTCCGGGAAAATGGGGTGCGCCACGTAACGACGGCCCCATACTACACGCAATCCAACGGTTTGGCGGAACGGGCAGTACGCACCATCAAGGAGGGCCTGAAGAAAAATCGGGTGGGAACGCTGCAAAGTCGGCTTGCCGAATTTTTGTTGCGTTACAGGACCACACCGACCCAAGAGGAGCAGTCGCCCGCGGAAAGGCTTTTTGGATTCCAACCACGGACCCGCCTGAGCACCTACCTGGCAGAGGAAGACGGGGCGAAAAGGGAGGCTACCGTCAACGGAGTTCCGAACTCTGGAAAGAAAGAGTTTGCACCAGGAAGGGAGGTGTGGAGTCGACAGTACAGTCAGCTAGGTCAAAGGTGGCTACCCGGAACCGTGACAAAAGTCGAAGGCAAGCGATTGTTGACCATTAACACGCCAAGGGGGGTGCAACGTAGACACGTCGATCAAGTACGACCACGCGACTCGTCGACACCGGTTAAGGAAGAACCGTGCGAACGCCAATTGCCATGGAGCAATTGCCACTCTCATCCAGCGGCATCCAGTCAACTAGCAGCGAAGCCCTTCAGGCCGGTCTGTCCGAGCCTGGTGAGGAAGCGTCTGGCGGTGGCATCGAGCCAGCAAGTCCAAGGTCCACGGCAGAACCACTCCCACTCCGACGCTCAACCCGTGCCCGCAAGCCGCCGGATAGGTTCTAGCTCAGAGGGGAGGAAGTGATATATCGTAGATTATCAGGTGCATGCGTCGAAGAACATACCGATAACACGTGCCTCCACCCCTCGCCACGGCGCATGCTCCGACCTCGGGCCAGGGTATTAAAACCAAGACAGCAGCCTCGGAAATAAACATTGTTCCTTCTTGTTCGGTTTGTAGAGAGGAAGAAGAAGAAGCCGAAGTGTGCGAACGCTTCCACTACGGCTCCTGCTTTTTTCAACGTTTTTGCGACGCCACTTTGTGATTTCAGCGTCATATTAGTGCAACGACTTCCAGAAGACACAGGGACTCTGCCGAAACAATTTGCGCGCAGTGAGTGCTTGCTTCTTGCATTTTATTTCGCCTCCGCCATCGTCGCTCGCCCGCCGCCAGCTAGCCCTGACGAGTATCTTCTTTGCTCTAACGTGGCGCGTGCTTGCTCGCGCGCCCCGTAGCCGCACTGTCTCGCTGAGCGATGGAGTACCAAGTGACAGGGGAAGACATTGACCCTGAAGAAATCACGCCAGACCAAGGCTGGCAGACCGCCTCGTGTCGCCGAGCAAAAAATGAAGGCTCCAAACGTGTGCCGTCATATAGCGCTCTGAAACGCAACGAGCACAAGCCCCGCAACAGAGAAAATGTGAAGAACAAGATTATTCGAGAAAGCCGAATGCCTCACCTACCAAAGAATGACATCCGCATTATCATTAGACCCAGAGGGGGTCTTAACATCGCTAGGGTTGGCCCAACGACAATCGCTGAAGCCATTTCGACTTCGGCAGGTATCAGCCCATCGGAGCAGCAAGCAGACACGCTCTGCCCCAATATTAAACAGAATATCTTAGTAGCAAGCACGCCGAAGAGAGAAAATGCTAATCGCTACGTGCGCGTTAAAGAAATTCGCATCGCTGACAAGACCTATGAAGTTAGTGCCTACGAAGCGGCACCACATTCTACATGCAAAGGTGTCATTCGAGGGATTCCCGTGCAAGACGGTTCGGCGGACATTGATGCGAAGATTGTCAACGACCGCAATCCACTAGCTTTGGCTGCCAAGCGCATCGGAAGTACCACTGCAGTGATCGTGGCCTTCGATGGACATCGTGTGCCCAATTTTGTGCGATACGGATCGGTGCTACTTCAATGTACACTATACCGTAGACAGATAGATATTTGCTACACCTGTGGTCGGCTCGGCCATCGAGCGGACGTGTGCCCGAACCCTGGAGACGTTATCTGCAGAGGCTGCAGCGTGCCGAACCCCGAAAAGGAACACCGCTGCACACCAACATGCAAGCTTTGCGGAGGAACCCACCTCACTGCCGACAGGGAATGTAAAGAACGCTACCACATTCCATACGTGGTGCGCCGACGACGATGGGAGCGAGCACACTCGATGCGACACAACAGTTACGATGCAATGAACGAGTTCAATGCAACCACTGACGACGACCAGGCCTCGAAGCTTTTTACAGATGGTCGACCCAATGGCAGCCGATCCCGGTCCCGATCCCGGAGTCGTCCCAGGAACCGCACAATGCGTGTATCGAGGTCCCGGAGCCGCCCTCGGACCCACTCCCGCAGCGCGCGAAGTGGGACCCCAACCAGATCTATATCGCGAGGCTACTCCAGGTCTCGTTCTGGTTCACGTCACGGTTCCCGTTCAGGTTCCCGACACGGATCACGCTCCGGCTCCCACTCAGGTTCCGGGCCTCACGCCAGTTCCAGGCCTCACCCCAGTCTCACCGGGGTCTCGCGTCAACGATCGCCTAGCCCATCGGCACCACCATCGCCAGGCAACGTCAGCAAGAATAAGCGGGGACCTCTCACTTGGGCGGACGCCGTCCGGAGAAAAGGAAACACTACATCACAGGTAGGGTCGGGATCACTCCCAGAGCATGATACACACAACACCTCTGAGATAGCGATCTTAAAGCAGGAAAATGCGATGATGAAAGAAACAATACGCAAACTCACAGTCGCAATTGCCGAACTAAAAACTGACAGAAACGCACGCGCTGATATGCCCCCAACCGACAACGACGACAATGCAGTCACTCCGTTGCAGCCGCAACCCGTAGGCGTTGGTAACGACGACGGCGAGAGCGCACCCAAGAAACGCGCGGTCGCCCACGACCAGCCAGCATTAAAGGAAGAGTTAGACGACATTAAGAGCACGCTATCGGCGATTAAGGAAAGCCTTCGCTTTCTTGGCGAAAGCATGGCTCTCGTGCAGTCTACTCTCGCGGTACACGGTAATCGTTTGGGCCAAGTGGAGCAATATCTTGATCACGTCGTCGCCCCTGCCGTTGCCGCGGATAAGCCGTTGTCGCAACGTACAGCCGTGCCCAGTCCACCGCATCACGCGGCCCTTATGCACCCGCCGGGTGCTCAGGCCAACTCTTAATGCTTCAAGATGGCCAGGCCAATTGACGAGTTGCGAATCTGGCAATGGAACTGCAGGAGCTTCACCCACAAGAAAGCTTTCCTGCAGCAATACCTCCGTAGCCACGAAGCCAAACCTCACATCATGCTATTACAAGAGACTGTAGTACCAACCGCCACGTTTTCCGGATACCAGTGGTTGCCCGGCCCCTCGGGAGGACGCGGTATCGCCACCTTGGTCGCTAACAAGATTACCTGCACAGCGCACAGTCTCAATGTGCCCGAAATTGAGCACGTTATGGTCGAAATCCTCCCTGGAAACATATCACAACAAAGCGTATACATGCTCAATGTATACAGTAGTCCCAGCCACCATAGACAAAGATTCACACGCTTGTTCCAGAAAGCTGTCCGCCTCGCGGGGCCTAACCCGCTAGTGATTGCAGGCGATTTTAACGCTGCGCATAGCGCCTGGGGCTACACGTACGACACACCCAAAGGTAACGAGCTTTGGAAAAGTGCGAATGACATGGGCCTTATTCTCATTACGGACAAGGCCTTCCCCACTCGCACTGGTACGTCCACGCAAAGAGATACTACGCCGGATCTATGCTTCGTCAAGAATATCTCCGACGCCCACTGGTCCAACCTCGCGGTAGATCTCGGTAGTGACCACTTCATATTGGCTGTACACCTCCCCACAGTAAGCAGGAAGACCAAGTCGTACACGTGGGTCGACTGGGACCTTCCTTCGTAAGACCCGCGCAGAACGACCTCCTCCCGATACCCCACCGAGCCTCGAGACGTGGACGGCCCAGCTCAAAGCTGATGTAAACAAGGCAACGAAAACTATCACCACAGACCTTCCAACCGAAAGGATGGACAGTCGTCTCGCCCACCTACTAGAGGCCAAACAGTCTCTATTGGCCCGGTGGAAGGGCCAGCGCCTTAATCGGAGGTTACGCAAACGCATATCTCAGCTGAACAAGACCATGATGGATCACTGCCGCATCCTTTCAAAACAGCAGTGGGACGAAATTTGTAATTCGATTGATGGTCAGGTTCGAAATGGCAAAACGTGGAACTTACTCAAACACCTCCTCAATGAAACCAACACCCGCACAAATCAGCGTCATTCGATCGTGAAGATACTTCATCAGGCTAAACAAACAGTGTCACCGGAAGATGTTGTCAAGAACCTCGTGCAAAAATATCTCCCGCTCCCCACGGGCACTGTGACCCCTCACCCTGATTACTCTGGCAGCAACAACACTAACTTAGACGCCGAGTTCTCTATTGAAGATGTACGCCGAGCTCTCCATGAGCTCAATGGCCGCTCAGCCCCTGGCCCCGATGGCATCACCAACAAGCTCCTACGCAACCTGGACGATTCTTCCGTCACTTACCTCACTGACACTATCAACGAGATATGGAAAAAGGGTGAGATACCCGATGCTTGGAAACTAGCTCACACGGTTCTGATACCCAAACCGGGAAAGGCGCCGAGCCTAGATAACCTACGCCCCATATCTCTCACGTCGTGCGTGGGCAAAGTGGCTGAGCACGTCGTCCTCAACAGGGTTGGTCGGTACCTCGAAGATAACGACTACATCCCGCACCACATGATTGGCTTCCGACCAGGGTTATCCACTCAAGACGCCATGTTACTCCTAAAGCATCAAATTCTAGATGGCGGAAGCACTCGGGACACTCGTGCAATACTCGGTCTTGATTTAGAAAAGGCCTTCGATACCATAACGCACTCGTCAATCTTGAAAGCGATCGCAGCCCTCGGCCTAGGTCATCGATTTTACTACTTTATCCTCTTTCTCACTCGGCGCAGAGCCGTCCTCCGCGTAGGAGACCTAGTGTCGGAAGAAGTGGAGCTCGGACAGCGGGGCACTCCTCAGGGATCCGTCCTCTCACCCACGCTCTTCAACCTCGTGATGATCGGGCTTTCCGAACGACTTTCAAAAATAGACGGGCTAAATCACACTATCTATGCGGATGATGTAACCATATGGTGCTCCACAGGGTCGGATGGCTTCATTGAGTCCGCCCTGCAAGAGGCTATCGACACCACCGAGTCTCACCTCGACCACACCGGTCTCAGGTGCTCACCTGCGAAGTCGGAGCTGTTGATATATTTGCCCAAACGCCGGGGTGCCAAGCCCAAAGGGTGGAAACCTCCGGCGGAACGCAATATCACCCTCCACACCAGAGATGGTCGTACTATACCCAGGGTAGACACCATCAAGGTCCTCGGCATGATCATCGAGTCCCGCGGAACCAACACCCAAACAGTACACAAGCTCAGGACTAAGACCGAGAATGCCGTACGACTCGTACGTAGAGTAGCCAACAGGCACCATGGCCTCAAAGAAGACAACCTGCTGCGTCTCGTACACGCGTTTGTTTTGTGCCATTTTACGTACGTTGCCGCTATACACAAGTGGCTACGTGCTGAGCGCGATCAACTCAATGCGCTTATTCGCAAGGTGGTCAAACGAGCCCTTGGCCTCCCTATCACCACTCCAACGTACAAACTCCTCGAGCTTGGCGTACATAACACGCTAGAAGAGATCGCCGAAGCTCAGGAACGTGTGCAATTGACCCGACTCACTACAACCAAGGCGGGCCGCCATATTCTGCGCGAGCTCGGCTTCTTCTCCTCGAGGGCCAGGGACCCCCCAGAGTTGACTCTAATTCCCTGTGAAATCCGCGACCTTATTACGATCGCTCCCATACCACGAAATGTACACCCCGAATACAACAGAGGCAGGCGCCTTGCGCGGGCGACCGCCATTCTCAAGCGCATAGACATGGAAGCGGACAACGTCTCGTTCGTGGACGCCGCTGCCTATCGCAACAACCAAGCCTTCGCCGCGGTCGCGGTATCATCCGCGCAGCAGACTCTTACCTCAGCCACAATCCTCACCCGAAACCCCGAAGTAGCGGAGCAAGTAGCTATAGCTATAGCTATGCTCGACAGCAAACGGGAATTCATCTACAGCGACTCCAGGCCGGCCATCAAAGCCTTCGAACGCGGAGTCATCTCCGACCAGGCGTTACGTATCCTGCGCAATGCGGACCCGAGTGCCCTGAAGCACCACACTGTCATCTGGTTCCCCGCCCATCTCGGCCAGGTGCCGGGTGCCCTAACCAACCTCAACGAGATCGCCCATGATGCAGCGCGCGCACTTACCGACCGCACTGCCACAGGGCAACCTCATCTTGCTGGGTTGGATACCAATCGGGATGCACCAATTACGTACAATGAAATTACAAAGCACTTTTACTTGGAACGCCGCATTTTTCCACCCCCACATCCGAAACTTAACCGACCGCAGGCATTAACCCTACGCCTATTACAGACACACACGTACCCAAACCTTGCCACGCTTCACGTTTATTATCCCGATGCATACCCCAGCGACACATGCCCATCATGTGGACACACAGCGACACTCGAACATATGCTCTGGGAGTGTAGAACAACTCCTCCCGACTCTACCTCAAGCAAGTGGGAGAGGTCCCTCAGGAGCTCACTTCTCGCCGACCAGCGATGGGCCGTCCAGCAGGCCCACGAAGCGGCCGCCAGGTACTCCCTGTCGGTCCCTACGTGGGAGACGCCCGCTACGCGCTAAGCGCGTCCTGCAGGACCGAAATAAAGTTTTTCCATTCCATTCCATTCCTTCTTGTTCTGGCCATGCATCGTCTTATTCTTCGCCCTTACGATACTACACAGCGCTTCGCTTGAACTATGCTACCTCTAGCATGGCTAATACAGCAGCCACCCAGTATTCTGATATCGGTGTACAATGCGTGTGATTCTTGTTATGATACAGCATACTTTTTTGTGCAACTGATATCAGTAAATATGTCGTTTTGAAGAAATATGGCCAATATAAGCCTTCTTTGTAATGCCCTAATGACACTCTGAATACAATGATAAAATAATGAATAAATATATTGCAAGGCAGCGTTTTGATGATAATGATGATGCCTCCACTATGGCTCTTGGTCAGTCAGGAGGACTGGCCAAGAATTGAGGATATGAAATTTAAGGCCTTTCGAATGATGCCTAATCCTAACAGACGGAGGATAAGCACACGTAAATACAGAAAGAGTGCAATATTCTATTGCTATTTCGACCAGACAAAATAATATATATCTTGAACTGAAGTTGTAGTAATTTTGAACACGTTTAAAATTGATGTTCGGAATTTGCTGAATAATATCATAATAATAAATATGCTAAACAAAATTTAGTGGCGCATTCGTTTGGTTTCACGAAGATAACTGCAAACAGCACTAAATGCATTCCTGTAGCTGTAGCCCAGAACCGAAGCACTAAAGCCGAGTATATTCTCAAAGGTGAAGGGCAGACCAAGGTTAGTTTTCGCTGCAAGACACTTCTGTTACTTGCCGAGCCTCTGCTCCACAACACATGTCAGACTGATGATGAGGAGTATATACATATAGTAAAATGACGCGCATAAATAATTCATTCATTCAGAAAACTTTATTTTTTTCCCGAAGCCTGGTCTTTTCAGACTTCGGTGGGCCACGTTCACGTCAGTATCGTCAGGTCGAGCCTTGTAGCGTCATCGTGGACCTTCTGGACTGCCCGTAGTTGGTCTTGATGAGATGCGCTTCGCACCATCGTCTGCCAGTAAAGCCATTGTTCTTCGGGGTCGCCGAGAGTCGCGGGACAGCCCGCCAGCATGTGTCTGATCCTAGCGATGCCCTCACACGCGTCTTGAATTTCACAGTGAGGGAGAATTTTATGTAGAAATTACGGAGTTGGGTAAGTTCCGGTTTGCAGTAAACGTAGCGTGACTGCCTGTGCCCTTTTCAATTTGCGTGTGGCAGTGGGAATTGCCTACGCTCCAACTAATAATCTTTTTAGATGTCATTGTAAGTGATTAAATTATCTTTTCAGCAGGTGGCGCACACGGTCGTTTTCCGCCATATTGTTGTCGATGCGGCGGCAAAGGGCGAGAACATCTTCGATGTAAGAAGTGTAAGACTCACCAGGGCATTGAACACGTGCACCAAGCTTTTTTTGGCGATATCCGAGCGCACTGACGGGTTGGCGAAAATCTGGCGGAGCTGACGTGTAAAGGCGGGCCATGTCGGAAAATCTGTGGCGTGGTTAAAAAACCACGTTTTTGCGACGCCGCTCAAGTAGAATGCAACGTGGGTGAGTTTCGCAGGCTCATCCCAGTTGTTGATAACACTCACGCGGTCATCAGCCAGTCTTCAACGTCTTCACCCGGAAGCCCTGCGAACAGCGGAGGATCCTTTTGAGGGCTGGTGACCAGGTGAGAAGGGTTTCTTGCCGGTGGGAGCGGTGGCGAAGCTGGCACGCGGGACTGGGCGGCTTGCGACATTACCGGACCCAGGTCGTTTAAGCGGCGGCCTGAACGGAGCTCCAGGGATGTGTTCTAGAAGACGCTGGGGTGTCCGAGAACGCGAGAGGACGCAGGAACCGGGCAGCACCTCCACGACTTGTAAGATGGCGTCGAGAACACTCGAGACTCTCCTTTTATTGACTCGAGTATGTGCCCCACAACCTAAACTTGACTGGTGATGATGAGTATTTACAGATGAAAAGATGGGACGCATAAATAATGCTCACAATATATATATATATATATATATATATATATATATATATATATATATATGAACACGCATGAAAGAAAAAAATCCTTAAACACACTTTTGCGCGTCAATGCGAGGCGTTAACCACTGAGCCACGGAGAAGTACGTCTTTCACCTTTCAAAAGGCAAGCTGTGTATATTTACTACTTCCCCTGGCAATGACATATCGTGGGAAAACTAGCGTGTTTTCAACATTACCAGCGAAATGGTGCATCGAGCGAGCGGTGGCGCCCACTCTCATCTACCACGCGTACTTTGCCCTGCTAGGAGGAGAAGTTGGACGCATGCTTGCGTGCCCCTATTTCACTGTGGAGAAAGTCGTACATCTTGACCGGCCATTGGCTTTCACCGGAACAATTTTCTTGTAGTGAACGGCCACACAAGGTCACTGCAATCGTTGCGCAGGCTTTGTTTGTGAAAAGAGTACGCTTTTCAGACACAGTGAAGTAACAAGTGAGACGCTAATTCGCATTCATCTGTACCTGTGAGTACGTTTCGTGAGTTATTTGCGCGTGAGAAACCCGGGGCATGTTTTGATATGCTAGCAATTATTCGTGTGACCTTCCCATGTGTTGCTATTGCGCTCAATGGTTCACCTTTGTGGCAAAGCTTTCACTTTTTCCTCTCCAGATTCTGCTTCAGCGTGCTGTTAACCTATATGTTCATTGCACCGTGGCAAGTTCCAGTTTCATATAGTAAAATAGATACCGTGTTTTCTGTCATAGGCCGCTGTCGATCGGAGAACACCATTAAAATTTTATAACGAATACCTCTTACAGCGTGCAACATTTTTGATGTTAAAAATGGCTGTGTCAACTATTGTCACATACCATACCTTTGCACAATAAGAACTGCTTTGAATAAAACAAAAAACACTTTATTATGATATTTTGTAATTATTCCCAACATTGCTACTTCAGATCTGGGACAGTATGCCCGCTTCGACGTTGATGTTTTCTGCAAATATGACAGGTCATGAGCAGGAGTGACAGCACTGACAGCATTAGCAGCGAAGTGGTCTAAGACGACTGCTAGTTCCTGAGCTGCGAACAGAAAAATACTATCATCACGAACACTCTCTCCGCCCCCTTCTTCATCCGTTTTGTCTTCTTCTACGCTTCTGCTGTGCGTGCGCCAGTTTATATGACGCAATATGCAATCTGATGGCTGAGCAACATGTATATAGACAAAGAAAGAGAGAAAGAGAACAAATGAGAGAGGAAAAGAGAGATTTAGATGGGGATTAGAGATGTACTGAAAGGACGGTGCCATGCCTGAAGGAGGAGAGAAACAGGTTGGTGTGGTTTCTCTTTATTTGATTTGCTTTCTGGCTCTCAATATCTCTGTCTCATGCATATTTTTGTGTGTATTATAATTCATCTTTTTCTCAATGTACCTATTTTTTTTCTCAGTCTCGCTCTGCCTATATTTTCTCTGTCTCCCTTTTTTTGGTTAACATCCTGCCTTTCGTCTGACTTCTTTCACACACACGCACTCACACTCACACTCACACACTCACACACACACACACACACGCACGCACGCACGCACACACACACACACCACCTATACACATACACACATATATATATATATATATATATATATATATATATATAGAGAGAGAGAGAGAGAGAGAGAAATTTAAGAGAATAAACAGTTTTCGGGTATAAATTGACAGCAGCAAGCACAGGACTTAGTTGAGGGGCGGACCATGGGAGAATCCTTTGTATTGCAGTGGACGTAATGAGGCTGATGATGATGATGTTGATGATTATGATGATGCTGATGATGATATAATAAAATGCTAGAAAGAAAAGTAATCTAGAAGAAGCCTTCGGTGTGCGAAATTGAATGTCTGGCCTCTGAATTGTGAGTGCGAGGCGTTGGCCACTGAGCCAGGAGGAATTTTTTTCTTTTTTGTGTTTTTGACAAAAGATCAAGATAGTCTAACAAAATTACTTCGTACCTGTTTCATAAGCGTTAATACACCAAAGAAAGATAACACATCTTCATCACAGTCATTTGACTTATACACATCATGCACTTTGTCTACAATTTCTACGAAACACACATGAACAGATGGTACTCCATCATCAAAGTGTCTTTAAGCTAGCAAGCTGCGCTATACCGGAGCTAGGCCAAGTAAAAAGATAACATCGAAATTTGGAGCTAAATTTGCAAAGGGCGAAAACCGCATATCGGATGGGTTAAGAAGTAAATCTACATTTGAACTTTTCCGCGTTATGTCCCAGAATTATATGGCATTCTTACAATCAATAAATACATCCTGAATTGTTTCTGGCTTATTACACAGAAATGACACACTTCGCCAAGGTACGTATATTCCTCTGTCCTCCAGCCATCTTTTGACAGGCAAGGCAAGGTACTGTACGCAGTTTAAAAAAGAATGTCTTTATTTCAGATGGTACCTAGATAGTTTTATCTCGTTTTAGAAGATTCCGTCGTTAGATAAGGAGCCCAACATGGCTGCTAAATATGTAGAAAATATAAGCATTCATCGTACCAAAATGTTTTCTGGAGGATAAATGTGGCATGCAGCTTTTATTATGTCAGGTAGGACATTGCGCACATTTCTTTTCAGTATGTGGCTAGTATACAAGGCAACAGGTATCGTTTTGTAACAAGCACAAAAAAAGAGATGACAAATGAGGAAAGAACAGATGTCTGTAAACGCTATGAGACCAAAGAAATGTTTCAAGCACGCATATACTGTTAGCTCTGTTCCACGCCCACCTTAATGCCTTGGAACATGGAGCACTATTGAGCAAAAAGAAGCAAAAGTAAAATGAGGAAAGTTTGTATCTACGGTAGTTCACTTTGGGTAGCGCAGCATTCGGTGAGCTTGCAATGACAGTTACAAAAGGCCACAATGCATGCGCACCCCCAACGTGCACCGCACTTGCATTCTTTAGAAGCTTCGCAGGCTTGCGCATTTCTTTCTCTTAAACTGCTGTCTGCTTCCACGTCAGACACAACGAACCTTCGTTTAACATAAAGATAGCTCCAATTAACCCACATTTATTCCAGTACCCCAGTGCAACCAACTGTGTCCTGTCCTTGAGCAGATTGACACTGAGCTGAGTAGTCACGTATTTGTGCTGAAACGGCAATCGCTGCTTGTATAACATCTTTTTTTCTCTTGTTGCTCGCAAAGGCTTTCAAGGTGAGCATGGGCTTAGGAAGTACTGGAGTGTCACAGTGTATGTGTGTGTGTTGCTGGATGTGAGTTGGCGTGCGTGCGTGAATGCAACGAAACAACTAACACGGGTTTAGCAGTTGTAAATGCACAATAAAAAATCAGAACAGGTTGCAGCAATAAATACTGTGAAAGCATGAATAAAAGATAGGTGACCCAGATTTGATTTACTGGTAGCCCACGTGCGCAACGTGACCGGCAGATTGCACCATTAATGCGTTGCAACGCGCATTATGGACTCCGGTCCACTGCCGCAGAAAATGAACTGGTGCGTAACGGCACGTGCCTTGACTGCACCGATCAACAACGTGGTCATGAACATCTACATCCTATTATGGTGTTCTCTCTGCTGCCTGGAACAGTCGTTCACAACAAAGACACGCCTGCCTCACATCCTTTTGATAATGAGCACAGTTCTCCTTAAAGAAAAGTTTCAACTCTTTTACGTGTTTATCGTTATAAATTTAGACGTAAAATTTAATACCGAAGCAAGATTTGTGAAGCTAAGCTTGTGGCATCAGACATTAAATGTGGTGTGTTTGCATTTACGTCTTTCTTAGGTAGTCAATGAAAAATATAAAATATGCTTTCACGTCAGACATACTTTGCATCAGCACGTTAGAGCAATGAAGGAAATGCTATAGGGTCGATTTATTTGTATAGCGCTGTCATTACTTTACGCACAATCACAAATACTGAGTGAACTGATCTTGCGGCTCTTGGATGCAACGAGAATAGGTAACTCCTTTATGTCTTTTGCTAGATATTATGAAAAAATGCAGCAACTTTCACTTCTTTAGGGAGGAACCTTGATGCGTTCCCGCGTTCTTTAAACCGGGCGCCGTTACTCTTGTATGCCTAAGGAGAACGTTGACACTATGATAACCTCAGCTCCAATTTTTTCCTTGAGCTACTCCGCTCTCTTCCTGTCCTTTATGGCTACACCTATCATTTTGTTTCCATCATTCACTGTGTTTCCTCAACTTAGGTTGAACCCTTTTGTAAGTATCTAGGTTTATGCTCTATATATGAGTACACCTAAAATGAAGCTATGTTATGGGATAGCGGCATACTACCATCCGATATGAGAATGCTTGCTGAATGTGCTCCAAGCCGTCCTTATTCTTCTAATTGTTTCCCTCTCACAGTTTGGCTCCGTAGTTACAACCTCTCTTAAGTAGACCTATTCTTTTACAACTTCCGGTGTATCACCACTTTAGGAAATCTGTGTTCTCTTCCAAGACTGTTGCATATTGTTAGATCTTCATGCATTTTAATTTAAGACCCCCTCTGGTACTTTCCGAGTCTATGTCAGTAGTCATGAAGTCTGATTCGTCTCCTGAGTTAGTCATCAAAGCAATGTCATCAACGAATCGCTATAGCTGAGATACATTTGATTATATTGTTATGGTGCATCACCGACAGGAGCAAGCGTGGCACTTTGCGAAGATGAAGAAGAACTGTACGTTAGGCGCTTGCGAGAGAGGCAACTCAGCCATCTTGTTTGGCTGCCGAATCTCAATGGACACTTTCCTATAAGCCTAGATCTCACCCCGTCACATTTGGTGGGCATGGTGGGTAACCGCCTCACAACGGAACTTCGCAGTGGCCGTCGTTTGAAGGGTCATTCTACAACGATGACGAAAAGTACGGCGTCTGCATTTGATCCTGGTGTTCCTGCGGCCGGAGATGATGCGGTAACTACATCTCCTTTTGCAACCACAACCTTCGTGCTCGAACCCCCGCGGGATCCTGGCACATTTAGCGGTTCAGGCGATCCAGTTGAAGTTGACGTTGAAGATTGGCTGGCAGAGTATGAACGTGTGAGTACTCGATACCGATGCGGACCAACACTTATGCTGGCAAACCTGTTATTCTATCTTAGAGGAACCGCCAAATCATGGTATGAGAACCATGAAACAGAACTTGGGAGTTGGGCAGTGTGCAGGGAGAAACTGTTGGATCTGTTCGGAAAGCCGATTAAAAGAAAAATGGCCGTGAACAAAATGCTCGCGTCTCGGCCGCCGACCTCGACCGAGTCTTACGTCTCCTATATAGAAGATGTGTTATCGTTGTGCTGCAAAGCCAATGCCGAGATGCCGGAGGCTGACAAGGTCGGACATTATCTTAAGGGGATTGCTGATGACGCATTCAACCTTCTCATCTGCAAAAGTTATTCTACAGTGGATGCCATTATAAAAGAATGTCGGCGCTTTGAGCAAGCGAAGAGCCGGTGGATTAACAGCGTGTTTACCCGCCTTCCGAATACGGCTGCAACATCGTCTTGCGAAGACCGTGCAAGACTACAGCCGCCACCTCTAGATTCAGGTGACCCGATTGTACGGCGCGAACTTAAAGCCATTGCCTCTGCTCCGGCTCACACCACTGCAAGTGACACGGCCCCACTCACTGCTAACATGGTTCAAGCCATCGTTCGCCAAGAACTCGCAAGCATAAATATTTCCTCGGTGTGCGCTTTGCCCAGCCCGCAGTGAACTCCATGGCGTCCAACCTCATCCTATCACGAGCAGCAGTTTACAGCCCGATCTCGCGACCCTGCTGCGTGGAGAACCGTCGACAATCCACCAATTTGTTTTCAGTGCCACTGTATTGGTCATGTCGTCCGTTACTGCAAATATTACCGCTCCTCGCCACCTCAGACTTCATCTGAACCTCACTACCGACCGGACAGCACCCGCTTCGCATCTGCCGCGCAGCCTTCTCCACCAAACAACTACAGAAGATTCAACAGCCGATCTCCGTCACCGCATGATCGTCAGTCGCGTTCGCCTTCAGGACGTCGCCAGTCGCATTGCTCACCACAGACTCGCAGGCCGTCGTCCCCAATATACCCCGCTCCTGCCTACCCGGAAAACTAAACGGTGCAGTGTCCGGAGGTGACGCTGCATTTTTCACACCCTCCACAAATCCTCCCTTGACGCTTCCGACGAGACAAAGTTTGTTAGACGTTGACGTTGACGGTGTGGCTATTTCTGCCCTAATAGATACTTAAGCGCACATTTCTGTAATGAGCGCGAACCTTCGCTGACGCCTACATAGAGTGCTCACGCCTCCCGCTTCCCGCACACTTCGTGTCACTGATGGGAGGACTTCTGACGCTCAAGGGATGTGCACGGCCCGTGTGTCTATTGCCGGTCATCCTACATTAGTTCAGTTTGCTGTCATTAAAATGTGTCCTCATGACCTAATACTTGGTTTGGACTTTCTGTCACGTCATTGTGTGCTCATTGATTGTGCCACTGGTGCTCTTCAGCTTGAACTGCCACAGCTTGCCGATTTTTCAGCTGAATATTCTCCCCGTTAATGCTGTCGTCACCATGTTTGCTTGCCTCCGCAAGCTGCTACATATGTCACTTTGTCGTGCTCACGTCATGTGCCCGATGGTGACTACCTCGTCACTCCTATAGTCGACGTACTGATGGCCCGAGACGTCGCCCTTGCTCACACTGTTGTTGCCGTCGCTTATAATACAGTGGCTATACCACTACTCAACGTGAGTCTCTTGACTCAAGTTATTCCGCAAGACATGTCTTTGGCCACCCTATCTCTGCTTGACAGCTGCAACGCTACTGGTTTGGACACCGATACTACATCCCCCTGTCTTGGCCGCAATTACACTCTGCCTGCCAATGACATTAACAAGATGATTGCTCCCGACCTCACTCCAGCGCAAGCTGCCAGCCTCCGTCGCCTGCTAACATCATATGGAGACATTTTCGACTTTGACCACTGCCCTCTCAGCCAAACAGCTGCAGTGACTCACAGGATCAACACTGGTGATGCCAGTCTTATGCGGTGGCGTCCATATCGCGTATCTCACAAGGAGCGCCAAGTAATTCAGAATAAAGTGGACAAAATGATTACTAAAGACGTAATGAAACCATCATCCAGCCCCTGGGCCTCCCCAGTCGTGTTAGTTAAGAAGAAGGATGGCAGCTGGCGCTTTTGCGTGGACTATCGCCACCTAAACAAAGTGACCCACAAAGATGTCTACCTTTTGTCTCGAGTTGATGACGCCCTCAATTGCCTCCGTGGTGCCCAATACTTTTCGTCTATCGACCTTTGGTCCGGCTATTGGAAAATTTTCGTCGACCCTATGGATCGTGAAAAAACCGCTTTCAATACGCCCGACGGCCTCTACCTGTTCAAAGTCATGCCGTTTGAACTATGTAATGCGCCGGCAACTTTCGAGCGCATGATGAACTCCTTTCTCCGAGGATATAAGTGGTACATCTTGTTATGTTACTTGGACGATGTCATCGTCTTTTCACCTACCTTTGACAGCCATATAACACGTCTGTCAGCCGTTCTGGATGTTTTTCGATGAGCTGCTCTTCAACAAAATTCTGCAAAATGCCATTTCGGACGTCTCCGAATCACCATACTCGGCCAACTTCTCAGTGACGATGGTGTTCTACCAGATCCCGAATAGGGGCGAGCAGTACAGCAATTTTCTGAACCACGCTCAATCAAGGACGTCCAAAGTTTTGTAGGGCTATGTTCCTATTTTCGTCGATTTGTCCGCAACTTCGCCGACATCGCTCAACTGCTTACTGATCTCTTAAAGAAGGACGTTCCCTTCGCATGGGGTGTAGAGCAAGCGGACGCCTTTTCGGCTCTTATCTATCTGCTGACTACGCCACCAATACTGGCCCTTTTCGACCCTGCATCACCTACAGAGCTTCGGACCGATGCCAGTGGCCATGGAATTGGGGCGGTCCTTGGCCAACTACAGCACGGGAAAGACCGCGTGATTGCTTACGCCAGTCGTCTTCTTTCACCTGCCGAACGGAAGTTCTCCATCACTGAGCGTGAATGCCTAGCTTTAGTGTGGGCCGTGGCAAAATTCAGGCCTTACCTGTATGACCGAACTTTTTCTGTTGTTACGGACCATCACGTTCTTTGCTGGCTCTCATCGCTAAAGGACCCATCTGGACGTCTTAGTCGTTGGGCGCTCCGTTTGCAAGAATACTCGTTCCTGGTCCACTACAAGTCGGGACGCCTCTACACAGACGCAGACTGTTTGTCACGTTATCCGGTTGAAACGCCCGACTTGACAGACCTTGACTCAGACCCCTGCGTTCTCTGCATCCACGCTTTGCGTGATATCTCCACCGAACAGCGACGTGACCCGTCGTTACTCTCCATCATCGAGCACCTGACTTCTGCTCCAGCAGACCCTTTCGTTCGCCTGTTCTAACTGCATGACAACATTCTGTACCGTCGCAGCTTCAACGCTGATAGCCCAGAATTACTATTCGTGCTTCCCCATCACCTGCGTACCAGCGTTCTCGAACAACTACATGACGTACCTACAGCCGGTCACCTAGGTGTCTCTTGTACCTGCGATCGTGTGCGACATCGCTTTTTCTGGCCCGGACTGTATCGTTCTGTGGTTTGCTACGTCACTGCTTGCGACCACTGCCAACGCCGTAAGCACCCCTCTGTGCTACCGTCTGGCCTCCTACAGCCCATTGAAATACCAACTAAACCATTCTTCCGTGTTGGCCTTGACCTATTGGGCCCGTTTTCTACGTCCACCTCCGGAAATAAATGGGTTGCAGTCACCACAGACTACGGCACACGCTTTGCCATCCCTAAAGCATTTCCAACAAGCTGTTTCACTGACGTCACTGACTTTCTCTTGTATGAAGTCATTCTTCATCACGGTGCTCCGCGGCAGCTGCTTACTGATCGAGGAAGGTACTTCCTTTCTTTTGTTGTGGATGACATTCTTCGCGCCTGCTCCACTGAGCACAAGCTTACCACCTCTTATCATCCACAGACAAATGGATTGACCGAGCGTCTGAACCGAACGCTGATGCAGATGCTGTCAACGTACGTTTCGCCAAATCACCGTGATTTTGACAAAGCACTCCCCTTTGTCACGTTCGCGTACAATTCTTCACGGCATAACACAGCCAGTTATTCGCCGTTTTATTTGCTATTTGGCCAACATCAAGCATTACCATTTGACACGCTTCTTCCTTCGGCTGCCCCTTTGTCTACTGAGTACGCCAGTGATGTCGTTTCTCGAGCCCAAGCAGCCCGTCAGCTTGCCCGTGATTGGTTGAGCTTGTCTCAAGCGCACCGAAAAGACCGATATGACAGTCGTCACCAAAGCGTGCACTTTTCGCCGGTGTTTCAGGTATTTCTCTTGACACCAAACCGCCAAGTCGACTTATCAGAGAAGCTACTACCACACTACCATGGCCCCTACAAAGAGTTACGACAACCCAGTGACGTGAGCTATGAGATCACACCAATAAACAATGCCTCTTTGACCCCCTCACTCCAGATGGACGTTGTGCACGGTTCCAGACTCAAACCTTATCACCCGGCTTGTTCGTCGCCGTCGTACTAAGCGCCATCACGGCGCTTCCGCCGCGGGGGAGTGATGTTACGGTGCATCATCGACAGGAGCAAGCGTGGCACTTTGTGAAGATGAAGAAGACGCCTGTGCGTTAGGCGCTTGCGAGGGAGGCAACTCAGAAATCTTGTACGGCTGCCGATTCTCGGTGGACGCTATCCTATAAACCTAGATCTCGCCCCGTCACAAAATCTTATCCCTGAATCTTCCTGATCTCGGGCCCAAAAAGCTCCTGTAAATACGCGTTGAATAGCATTGGATAAATCCTGTCTCCGTGCCTTACTCACTTCAATTTTTGTGTATCTGTCTCTTTATAGAAGGCTATGGTGGCTCTCAATCCACTGTGGATTTCTTCTGGCATGTTTACAGAGGCTTCGTTGCTGCCTTGGCTCTACCGTGCCGGCATGGCTGCTGATATCTCTACGAATAAATTGCCTTTTCGTAATCTGTGAATTAAGACTCTTCGACGGCTGGTTCTAATCGACGTATTTGTTATCGCCTGATTGATAGTATAAATAAGGCTTATTGTTGAGTAGTCTGTACGAAATCCTGCTTACTCCTTTGGTTGACTGAACTGTAATGTCGTCTTAATTCTATTAGATAATCATTTTGTATGTAGCTTTAGACAATAGACAGTAAGCTGATCGGCCTGTAGTTTTTCAACTGTTTGACTTCCCCTTTCCTATAATTTAGGTTGATGTTGGCATTCTTCTAAGATTCTTGTAGCCTAGCCGTCCACAGACACTTAGTGTACCATGTGGCCAGTTTTTCTAACACAATATTCACCATATTCTAACGGGTGTGATATTACCTTGTACTCATCAGTGGCTCTCCCTCTTTGCACTCCTTTTAGGACTTTATTTATTCCCCTGTCCTTACTGAAGAGATATCATAACCCGCATGCCTATTACTGCTTCTTACGTTGTAATCGTGTTTGTCTTTGTGGCTACCAAGATATCTGTACCTCACTCACCAATCCTGTCCGCACTGGCAGCAGCTTTGCCTGCCCTGTTCCTTAATTATGATTTGTGCCTATCCACAGGTCTGTCTTCACAAAGTTTACGCGTCTTCGCTTTTTCCAGCATTCTCAGTTCTCTCCGTGGTGTAACCTTTCATCGACTACTTTGCGCCTACATAACCTCGAAAGCTGCACCAGGCCCGCAAAGCAAGACGGGCATTGATAGTTTCCTTTAGGTAAACCAGACTAGCTTAACGCTTGTAAGGATACAATGCACAGGGGCCCATGCGCCCACACAGTGCTCTTCACATCTCCTCTCTTTCATTACTTTTCATCCTCCTCTTCCCAGTGCAGGATTTCTTTCCTTCCCCCTCCTCCCTCACCAGATCTACTTTTTATAATGTATTTCGGCTTTCTTGGTATCACGTCTCCTAATGACGTTTTCCATCTCCTGGAATGACTTGCGAGTGTCCTGTATAATGACTATACCCCTGTTTTTCATTGCACACGCCTTAATGATACTAGACAAGTCAGATTATCGTTTGTTGTGTCAACGCTAACGTTGCTTTCCTTGGTTAGAGCTGTGAATTCATTATGAAACGAAACTCTGAACTCCTGTACTTTTTCTATGAGCGCGAGCTTTCTAATTGACTTCTCGAGTTTCAGTTTCTGCTCAGTTTCAGTTTCTGCATCAGATCTTGTGAACTACTTTCACGTCCTATGCAATGCCGGGGTGTGCAAACAGAATGCAGTCTGTCTTAATTTTCACTTTTCTTAAACGTGCCACTTGGCCACTGGGACACTAGGCAGGTCGACGCTCATGCTCTAAGCTTTATATCGCGTGTGACTGTACCGTGGCTATGTCCCAATTTAAAGCCTAATCCGCGTACCTTGGTACAACGTGTCTTGATACCCTGGTTTGTACTTACATTCAGTTTCTACCCAGAGGAAAAATATGAATCAGCACTGAGCTGATAGCTTCTTGCCACCTAACCATGTAGCCGTTAGAAAAATTGAGCATCGCTTACTGAAAACGCAGGCTGTAGAAGAAAAAAGTTGCGTTTCACTTTTTTCGGCGAGTCATTGATTGAATTAGCAACACATTGTAATGCTTTATTGTGTAAGGTTAACAGCTAATTCTTGGATCTCAGCTCACGTAAAAACACTGCCTAAAACGAAGGTTGCCGCACCAGGCAGCAATGCAGTTTTTTTTGCGTGGTCATCTGTATGCGGTGAGAGCACACCACGTGTACGAGCCGTTTGATGATGTCTACGAGATAGCGTGCTATCACTGTAACATTACGAAGGGCTAAATGGGAGAACAATATCGCCAGTACATAGGCACTTCTATACGTCCTTTGATTTTACTAATTCTTCCACAAAACTTGTACGATTAAGGTGCTTGTGTTCCAAATGGTTAGATGTATATTCTTAGTTTCATAGACCATTTAGGCTCACCCATAAAAATTGGCGAGACTAGTGGTGTAGGGTTACTTAAAGCAGTGTGAGGCTGATCCACTCGATTTGTGCCCATAGGTGCAAACAGCGTGAAGTTGTGACAGACTGGAATGCACGCAGAACCAGTGCTGTCAGAATTCTGATTCAATGTTTGATCAATCAGAGTCTTGATTAGATATCAGCGGTGGGAATGTTTTTTGCCTAGAACTTTAAATAAATGTAATCGTTACCTAATAGTGGGAACACAAGCCTAATGTATACCATTAAAATAGCGTAGTTGTTTTTATGGTGTAGTTGTTCCTTTGACATCTTTCTGGGCTTACCTTTTTCATTAGTGCTAAAGTAAGGCTGGAAATTAGCGTCATTATGAACAAGAGAAGACGCTTTTTTGGTTAGACTCATCTTCAGTGAACAGCTATACTTAGGTTCTCAACAATCACGAATTTTTTGTAATTATTTGTAGAACAAGAAGTTCCTGTGAAAATAATTGAATGCCAGAGTACTAACGAAGGCGCTTCGCAGCAATGCAGTGGGCTGTCTCGTATTCTGAGGAGAGCACGCCTTGCATGCGAAAAGAACCACATGCCACGGCGCCACACCCTAGAGATGCAAGTCACGTGCGCCTTGTCTAGCACACAGTCAATCTACCACTGAAGGGTTCTACTTTATAAGGAACAATCGCACACGTTTTGCTCAATAAGTTTGAAAAATCTGCATTTCCTCGAGCGTACCCAAGCACTAGTGTGAACTTTGGTGCCGCAAACAGCATGCCGCTTCACAGACCACCCTCCAACGTTCTATCAAATAAATCTCGCTGAACGCAGAGCACAACTCAAGTCTTGACAAGGCGCACGAGACTAGTTTCACGATACGTTGCAATATGCGTGCGCTTTCAATGGTTGGTTGAAGCACGCAACAGGTGTTTCTGTCAAAGTCTGAGTATTAAATACGACCTTTCCTTACGTAATGGAGATGTCTGTTCAAAATCAATACGTGTCAATGATATCGTAATATAGAGGGCAGCGTGATCGTGTTAATGATATAGAGGGCGGCGGAAACAGAAAGAAAACGCAGATACGAGGACAAGATGAGAGCTACAATTGAAATTTATCAGGGTCGAAGCTTCAGACCCCTCTGTCTAGAAGCCAGTTTAGACGAAAGTGAGACGTGTCTTTATAGAGGCAGTTGAGCCTTTATTTTACATTGTTATGTTACAAGGGTGAACCAGTCGATGCTACCACAAGAAATCGCTATGCCACGAGACGAAAGGCAAGCAGCTCAAAATATGGAGCGCGCAGCACAAGCAGAAAGCACGCTCGAAGTTTGCATACACGGGAGGAGCGTAAACTAATATCGTAGTTCAACCTTTAAACCGCACTGCTCAAACAGAAAGACGCACAAAACGAAAAAGAGAAAGAATATCAGAATGGTAAGGAGGCTAACTGTAGTCGGTAACAACATAAGAATAAATATACAATCCGCCCACGAAGTCACAATGCCCTTATTTTTCATGCCTTCACGCTACAAAAGTAGTAGTGCCCAAACAAGGAGAATAACTTTACCACATACAACCATTATGTTGCAATTCTTCATTGATACTGAAATAATGAAACAAACGCTCGATAAGAAAACTTGTGAGAGCACAGAGTTAAGCGTCAGCTTAGTATTATATTCGATGTTTAAATCGCATCCCTACCATGCTCATCTCCGAGTCTATGAAGAAGCAATGTAGAAGTCTTGAAGGTGACGTTTCTGCGCGGCACTTATAGTATTAGTAAAACAAACAATGCCACAGTTAAAATAAAGTTTAAGAAAGATCCTCGTTTTTCGCTTTCAAAAACGACACAGGGGCATTAATTATTTTTAAGGTCCTTTGCCATTTTCATGTTGTTTTACAAAACTTTCACTGCTAGGTTTCTTCGCTATCTGCTGTAACTATGGCAACTATGATTCAATGCGAAAAATGGAGAATTGATCCGAGACTGACTTCGTGAGTCTAGGTTCTTGTGCTGCCTTAAATACTGAATGTGCATCTCGCGTTTCGGGGCTTGTCATCGTATTTAGGGTAAACGCCAATGTTTCATTTAACGTCTTTTTTGGAAGAAACAAGAACGCGTAGCGCACACTTTGTTTTTCAGTGAGACTCATTGCACACATTTTCGTTAGGTTAATGTCAAGGTGATGCGCGTGGATAACTGGCGGTGACTAAAAGCTTTAGAGGTGAATTTTTATGTTTTTGTTTCGTAACTTGTACTCGATAATTTGCAACAACCCCGCCAGCCCTTGAATATTCAATGTTTTCAAAACGCGACCCAGTTTTGCTGGAAGAGGGGACACTACCTTCTGTGAATGTGTCTGTGTGAAATCATGTCTGTGTTGGCAAGAGGGTTTTCTCTCTCCAATAAATGGAAGTGAACTGCGTGCCAAACTTCACATTCATAGGGGAGTACAATGCACCCTTCATGTTTTATTTCATTGGACTCTAGTTTAATACGAACAAATTATCACTACGTAATACATGTACACAATATAGGCATGATGCAAGAAAACGAGCAGGTTAGACAAAACTAAAACATCCTAATCATATAGCTATAAGTGTCGTCCAACACCTTATAAAACGAGATCTTTCTTTTTTTTGCATAATATTCGTTTTAACGGTGTCACTTCAATAACGGTCACGATCGATGCAACTGATCGTAATTGATCGTTATCGCTGCACCGAATATGACAGATGCAGATGTTACTTAGTGTGCGTAATTTCGCCGTTTGAAGAACCTCGAACTATGTTTTACATGCATGGTGTTCGTGTATCGAGCGTGAGACAGCCGCCTACGCAACGGGCACTTCAACGTGGCACAGAATTAATCACACACCCAACAGGTAACCACAATTCACTTTATAATGCATAGAACATTGCATTTCTCGCAACTTGGTTTGTTTACTTTAGTACTGTGTTGCGTAGAAGCTTCATTTGGAGGCTTTTTTCTTGCACCTTGTCCGCACTCCCATGACTCTAATGCTTGGACAGCACAACGCATATCAAAAGAGTTCACCAAGGTTACCACGTTGCAACAACCAAGTAACATATTCGCACACTCACATGGAGCAACGCTGACGCCATGGCTTTTGCGGGCGATAAATCACAGATGTTCACATTCCACAAAACATGCCAATTCAGACTTAACTTTCTCCTTATTGCACACGAATGACCACGACGACAATCGTTGAGAGTCGTCACCCTCAGGCGGTATGCTGAGTGCATCCGAGTGGCTGATGAAGTAACGCCGAGTTGCTGCTTCACACTGCCGAAACGATGGAACGCTTCGTTCCATCGTTGCTGCTTCGTTATTTACGGAGCCATATCCTAACCAATTCTGACCAGATAACCTTGCAGAATGATCTTGCAAACATTTACTAGCGGTGCACTGACTGGCTAATGACAATAAACTTAACTAAATGCAAAAATATGTCGTTCACACGCAGTGGTAATCGGCTCCAGTTCCCATACACAATTAACAGCCAGCACTTGGAATCGACTAACTCTTATGAATACCTTGGTGTCACTGTATCCAGCGACTTGATCTGGCGTGCGCATATTCAAAGCATCATTTTATCGTCTAATAAAACTTTAGACTTTTTAAAACGTCAGCTCAAGAATGCTCTGAATCACATAAGAAAACTTGCCTACAGATAACTTGTACAAGCTAAGTTAGAATATGCATCTGCTACTCGGGATCTGCTTCAAGCGTGTCTCATCAACGCAATATAATCACTTAAGAGCCGTGCCACTTGTTTCAATATTTTTTTATATTTAAATGATATCAGCGTTACGTCACTAAAATAATTATCCAATTTTTTATCACTCGCTGTGCATCGGCGCATTTCTTCACTTTGTCTCTACCATAAATTCTTTCGCTGTTCCCATCTGCACGAAATATGTTACATCAAACACACAACACGTATATTGCTCAGGACAAGTCACCCACTGCAGGTTTCACTAATGCGTGCTAGAACATCAACATATTCAGCATCATTTTTTTCTCTGCATGGCAAAAGACTAGAACAATTTCCCTTGTGCCATTGCCGACATAACATGTCCATCTTTATTGTACACCACGTAGCTGACCATCTTCTGCCAAGTAGCATCTGAGTATGATTTTGTTTTCCAATAAAGTTTAAGTATGTTAATTCAAATGTATGTTTTGTTACAATACGAAGAAATGTACAGAATTGTAACCTATGTGTTGCTTATTGTATTTGTTATGTGAACATGCTAATCCCATCTCTATGTATTACCCCCCTGGGGGTTTTTAAGAAAAACAAACTGACTGACTGACTTACTGACTAACTGACTGACTAACTGACTGACTGACTGACTGACTGACTGACCGACCATGTGACCGACTGACCAACTGAGAGACTGACCGACTGACCGACTGACCGACTGACCGACTGACTGACTCACTGACTCACTGACTGATTGGCTGCAGAGCGGAAAGTGTGGTGGAAGTCACGTGCTTTTGCAGGGGGTTGTGGGACTAGGAGGGCACGCTGGCGTCTCGTGTCGTCTACATTACCACTTGTATGACCGCGTTGTTGGTAGCCTACTGGAGCTCTGATTGTGCATGCTTATGCAGTTGTTGCACTTCAAAGATAATTCAAACCTACAGTGACTGTTTGTCTTCACGGTTGCGAGTTTATTTTTTATCGCTTGATGTCGAAAGCGGTTGGTTTCCAAGCTCGCGATCACATCTCCGAAAATGATTGGCGCAGCAGGTACGCTGCTTTCCTTCGGCACTGTGCTTTCGTGCCTTAGCGAAGGAAGACCATAATTACAAGACGAAAACGGCAGCGTCTACGGCTCCTAATGCGAGAGGCGGCGGTGAGCCATTCTTTTGGACGACGATCACAACTGCTGGAAAGCAGTACGTGGCCTGCCCCTCTTTTCACTGGAGCTTGCCGAGTTAAGAATTAAATGTGCCTGCTATTATTTCAATGATCGCTTGCACTTAACGTTCCCCGCGTGGTAACGTCGTCTTTGGCCAAGATTATTTTTTATGGTCGCAGTCGGCCGACTCTGCGAACGATACTCGTGCACACTTATCGTGACACACAAAGCAAAGAACAATTCAGAGGTAGTTTATTTGGGTAAATAGCGAGACAAATACATAACATTTGACTGTTACATCATGTTCCGTACCTCGAACTTTACGTATCTGCAGAAGAAAACAGCTTTTCATAGTGATTATCCAGACTATTCGTGCCGTTGCTCTCATGCATTCAATGAATCTAACACAAAGTGCAAAACTGCAAGTTTATTGTAGATTAAAACTTGAGCCATAATGAGGCTGCGAATGACACACAGGCACTCCACAAGCAAGTATCACAGCACTTTTTCTCGTATTCAGCACAAAAATCGTTTCGCTTTTCCAGCTCGTCTATAACATGGCGGCTGCGGTGCCGCCCAACGGGTCTCAGCGCGCATCCCTCTCGCTGGTGCCCGTTGCGCATTCGCCAGCCGCCGTAGCGCAGCCAAAATTGAAAGGAGAGGTCCTCAACTTTTTCTTTCATCCGGCTTCAGAAAATGTGACGTAACGGCCTCTTCTTTCGCGGAAGACTGTGAATATTGAATCATTTCCCCCCCCTCGCCCCCACTCTTTGGCTACCGGCCTGGTTAGACCTCAAAAGACTTCATGTATACTTCTCGGCTGACTGAGCTCAAACGAAAAGTGTCACTGACCCTGTCCATCAGAAAACAGAGGCCGGGCAGATTTCAAGGGTTCACGTCTCGGCCCTACGTAACGCACCACCATAGCACGGAGAGTGTAAATGTAAATCGGTTCAGTATGATACATCGGCCAAACGGGCCGATGTATCAATTTTGGTTCCATAGTGCCACCCTTCAAAATTTCTTGGAAGGTTGTGCTGCGTGTGTTGAACCGGCCTGGCGTTCACAAAACTAGAGCTTTATTAGGCAGGTCAAGTGGGTTTGCGTGTATTTTTCCGCGTGTCCTTAAAGCGACGACGGCATACCTTGAGACAAGCCCCCGTAATTTAGTTGTGGTGACGCAGCTGTACATGAGGCTACCCGCCAACACATCTGCCTGCCAACCTCTGCAAATGCCCGTTCAGCGTTCGAAGTAAAAACATGAGGAGGGCTTTGTGTTTCGTTATAGATCTTAGATAAAGCCGAGTAAAGCTAAACTGATTTTTAAAGTCACACTTGTTTGATTGCTATTACTGATTGAGAAAGAAATGTCGCTAGAGTTAGCGTTCTCAAGAGGTGTACTTATTGTATCGCAGATGTTGTTGATTATAAGGGCTTTCGCGAGTCGTAAGTATGCGATGACATAATGATCGTAAGTATGCGATGAGTCGTAAGTATGCGATGACATAATAATGTAAACCTAAATACGAAAAAGAGTTGCGGTCCTGACGAACTGCCCAATGCCTTTCTCCGAAGTTATGCCGAATGCGTTGGCAAGTTTCTCTTTATAATCTTCCATGCTTCCCTGTCAACAGCAACTTTGCCGCGTGACTAGAAAATGGCCCGAGTGGCGCCTATCTTCAAAAAAGGCGACAGATTATCAGTACCTAATTACAGGCCAATATTTCTAACTTCCTCATGCTGTAAACTAACAGAACACATTATAGTGAACCAGATTACAGAATTTCTCGAAACACACTCTATACTAACACATTTCCAGCACGGGTTTAGAAAAAAGTATTCGACCGTGACGCAGCTTGTTACCGTTACGCATGCATTTGCCAGCGTCCTCGATGACAACATTCATATAGAACCATTTTTTTAGACTTTTGTAAGGCCTTCGATAAAGTTCCTCATGAGAAATTAATCTACAAATAAAATAAAATAGGTCTTCCGAAGGTATTGGTAGCATCGGTAGCTGAATACCTGAATAATCGGGTGCAGTAGGTCGCCATCGAGGGTCAAAATTCAAGTCTTTTGCCAGTCACGTCGGGTGTGCCCCAAGGCAGTGTATTGGGGCCCTTGCTATTCTTCTGTTACATAAATGATATTGTAGATGTAATTGAGCCAACCGTCCAGATTCGTTTGTTCGCAGACGACTGCGTTTTATTTCGTGAAATTCATAACAAACATGATCAAATAGAGCTACACAAAAATCTAGACTACATATACAAATGGTGCAACAAATGGGGTATGATTGTAAATACAGTAAAAACAGTTTCCATGTGTATATTTCGAAAAAAATATCCCCTTCACTATGCTTACTCCCTTGGTTCATCTACTTTTAAACAGGTCAATAACTACAAATATCTAGGTGTTACGTTCACTACTAACCTGTCTTGCAATTCACACATTGAAAACACTTGTGCATCTACTTTCAGATAATTATGCTTCCTGAGACACAAGCTCCGCGATTCACCAAGTGTAAATATTCTGTGTTATCAATCCTACATTCGACTAAAATTGGAGTACGCATGCGTAGTGTGGGATTCCTACACCAAATGTAACATAGACAAATTGGAAAAAATTCAGAGAAAAGCAGTTCGCTTTATATATTCTAAATTTCGTCACACGGATTCTCCATCTGAACTAATGTCAGCTAACAACATTCCACTACTTCAGTCTAGAAGAAGGCAACTGCGCTTAGACTTCCTGAGTTGCTTGCTTAACCATAGAGTTGCGATTGACCCTTCATTGTATTTAACCTCTTTGTCAACCAGATATACACGACATCACCAACCAAACTCTTTTACACCATATTTTGCTAGAACAGATACATATAAATTTCCCTTTTTTCCGCGAACAGTGTCTGAGTGGAACACCTTGTCTGAGTGTGACCGCCCTGCATAGTATGTATGTTTGTCTCATAGTGTATATTTGTTGATGTAGCACTGTATATATTTCCTCATCTTACTCACTTTGTAATTTATTACGTTCGTGATCAATCTTAGTCCTCTGTTTTTGTGATTCCTGATTGCCCGTCCTGCTTGGACCCCGTTTTGTAGTCTGCAGTATGAATAAATAAATAAAATAAATAAGGGCAGCTTGCTCTACGCCACACTACGTTGGGTCTTAGCAGGGCTCGTCCTGATTTGCCTTGGTTTAACTTTTTTACCTCTCCATTTCCCACATTTTGTTATACTATACTACAAGTGCTCTCTCTTTGGTGTTTTTTATCTGTTTAGATCATTTCTCCAGCCTGTTCATACTGCTACTTGCATGTGACATTTTGTGGGACGATGCGCGTGTGTGTCTGATGAGGAGTTTGAAGAGTGGTCTCCGCTCGGTGTCTGGTCTACTGGTCGCGCCGCTGCTGCTGCTGGTTTGAAATATATTTCGTCCACAGCCTCGTCGATACGGCGTCTCTCTTCCGTAACATATTTGGTGGAGGTGGAAGGTTCCCCGTTGTCACTGGAGCGCTAAATACGTATCTTGCGATGTCCCAGAACCGTGATCCCGGTACGTTCTCCACCCAGCCTGGCCTTGACGTCGACTACTGGCTCCGCATGTACGAGCGCGTTAGCCTGTCTCACCGATGGGACCCTACCATGATGCTCACTAGCGTAATCTTTTACTTGGATGGCACCCCGTGTGTATGGTTCGATGCTCATGAGGCCGAGCTCACCAGCCAGGACATCTTCAAGAAGCGACTATGCGACATTTTTAGGGACCCGTCTGGTCGACAAACGACCGCACGACAAGAACTCGCCACCCGAGTGCAGTCATTAACCGAGTCGTGTGTCTCGTACATACAGGACGTGCTCGCGTTGTGCCGCAATGTGGACCACCAAACGACCGAGAGCGACAAGATGGGCCACATACTCAAGGGCATCGCGGACGACGCTTTCAACTTGCTTGTCTACAACAACGTCACGACCGTCAATATTATAATTAAGGAATGCCGCCGCTTTGGAATGGCCGAAATCGCCGTGTTCGGCCTCAATTTTCATGGCTCCCTAACACGGCTGCCACGTCAACCTGTTCCGATCTCGGTCCCGCACCACCCTTGCACTAGAATGTCACACGCATCGTTCGGCGCGAGCTTGAGGTGGCCCTTCCAGCGCCATTTCATGCACTTCCACTCGACCAGGGCACCGTGCAAACACCTCCGGCGGCGTCATTTATTGAGGCAGTCATGTGGGAAGAAATCGATAACCTTGGTTTTCCTTTCGCCTGCTCCATCTTGCGACCGGACTACAGACCGATGCCAATAAATGCAGCGCGCCACGACCCATACGCTCTGCCCAGATCCCGCAATCCGACGGGATGGAAAACAGCAGACGATAAGCCAATCTAGTTCCGCTGTCACCGAGTTGCGCATGTCTCCCGCTACTACCCCAGCACTTGGACATGCCCCCCCCCCCCCCGTTGGAGCCAATTTTCTTTTTCTCCTCGGTCATACGTGGACCCCCGTCGGTATTCGCCCAGTCGTGAGTATCCTGCTTTTGACGCACCTAACAGCCGCTCTACCGCTCGTTCACCGTCACCGTAACACCGCCGTTCTCCGTCGCCCCAACCCCGCCGCAAATCATCGCATCGCCGACTGACCATGCATCGTCCAAGATTGAAAACTACAAAATGCAGCTCCTGGAGGTAGTGCTTGCATCAAGTGCGACTGACTAAAAACCTCAGTTGACGCTACTTACTAATAAGAACTTGCTGAAAGTGCATGTGGACGGTCTTTACTTGACGGCTTAAGTTTACACTAGAACTCAAGTGTCTATAATGAGTGCTCGTCTCTGTCACTGCCTCAAAAAAGTACTCACGCCTGCCGCAACACAAGCCGTCCGTGTCGCCCATGGTGGAACTGCGGCCATCATTGGAATGCGTACCGCTCGTATTAGCCTTGCCGTCCGCCATGTTCCTGTTTCATTTACCGTGCTCTACAATATCCCTCATGACCTCATCTTTGGGATGAACTTCTTATCGACACAGTCTGCCCTGATTGACTGTTCCGCCGGCACTCTGCTTAGAACTTCCTCTTCTAGATTCTCACCCCGAGCTGTCGAAAAGCCTTTGTATCACAAACTTCAGTCGTATACCGCCAAAATCTCTCTAATTTGATGAATTGGCAACACGTTCACCCGTTGTTGACGGTGATTATGCAGTCACACTTATTGCAGATGTTGTCCTGGCGTGACAAATCACTGTGGCACACTTCGTCGTAACCTTGGCCTCTAACCAAACATGTCTGCCCATTATCAATTTCAGTTTCACGCAGCAAGTACTACCGATTGGAATTTCAGTCACCACGCTTCGACACTTATTAGACGGCCATGTCACCGCTTTTGCGGCAGACGCATGCTCCCATCTTCCATGTCGCCTGCAGGATGCCACATCCCTCGATGCGGCCTTGCGCCTTATGATCGACCCGAAACTCAAACCTGAGCAATCCGACGCCCTATTCCACCTTCTGGCTTCCTACCACGACATATTTGATATCGACAGCAATCCACTTGGTCAGACTTCCTTCATGAAGCACCGCACTAATACTGGCGATTCTCCTCCCATTCACCGCTCACCATAACGGTTGTCTGCCACAGAGCGTAAAGTAACTCAAGAAGAAGTCAACAAAATGCTAGCCAAAAGAATTATTGAACCCTCTTGGAGCCTTTGGGCATCTACTTTTGTGCTGGTTAGAAAGAAAGATGACACGTGGCACTTCTGCGCCGATTATCGCCATTTTAATCGAATCACGAAAACGGATGTTTATCCTTTTCCACAAATTGCTGACGCCCTCGATTGTCTTCATGGCGCGCGATACTTTCCTTCAATCGACCTACGTTCTGGCTTTTGGCAGATTGCGATGGACGAGAAAGACCAAGAAAAGACTGCATTTGTAACTCCCAACAGCCTATACCAATTCATGGGGATGCCTTTCGGCGATGCGATGCCCCAGCCACGTTTCAGCGTATGATGGACTCGCAATTACAAGGCTTCAAGTGCTACCTGGATGATGCCCTTGTATATTCGCCTACACTTGAGACACACTTCCAGCGTTTGTCAGTGGTTCTCGACATTTTCCGCACTGCTGGCATTCAACTTAACTCGTCGAAATGTCACTTCGGCCGCCAGCAGATTACGGTGTTGGGCCACCTTGTCGACGCATCAGGTGTGCAGCCTACCAGTAGAAAATTCGTGCCGTCACGAGCTTTCCTGTACCCCAGTCTGTCAATGAAGTCCGAAGCTTGGTGGGACTTTGTTTCTATTTTAGAAGGTTCGTGAAAAATTTTGCAACGATCGCTCAACCATTCACCGACCTTCTGAATAAAGACGTTACGTTTACGTGGGGTTCCACCCAAGCTGCCGCTTTTTCTCACCTCATCACCCTTCTCACGACTCCACCTATATTGGAACCTATGCGAGTGGTCACGGCATTGGAGCCGTGCTAGCCCAACACCAGTGGGGACACGACCGAGTTATTGCCTATGCTAGCCGCCTATTCACAGCTGCCGAGCGCCACCATTCAATAACGGAGCATGAATGTCTTGCTCTTCTTTGGGCAGTCACGAAGCTCCGCCCATATTTATATGGCACGAATTTCTCTTTAATAACGGACCAGCATGTGCTCTGTTGGCTTTCGTCACTGAAGGATACTACTGGCCGGCTCGGGCCCTGGGCTCTGTGACTGCAAGAGTATACCTACGCGGTGACGTAAAATCTGGACGCCTACACCAGGACGCAGACTGCCAGTCCCGCTACCCGGTTGCTGAGTCGAGCACTATGCCTGACGCCGACACCAAGCCTTGCGTCTTTTCCCTTTCACAAATGACATGCATTGGTGACGAGCAGTGCCATGGTGCGTCCTTGCGTGCTATCACTGAGCGCCATGAATCACCATCTTCCAATCAGTCACATCGCTCATTCGTGCTCCACGATGGTGTATTACATCGCCAAAATTTTGAGCCGGGTGCACCGGTTCTGCTGCTTGTCATTCCGAAACACCTTCGCTCGGAAGTTCTACATAAACTTCATAACCTTCCGACGGCTGGTCACCTTGGTGTGTCACGCACTTACGACCGAATACGCTGACGCTTCTTTTGGTCAGGGCTTGCGCGCTCAGTCAGAACATACGTTGCAGCTTGTGAGAAATTTCAGCGCCGCAAAGCATCATCGACACATCCCGCCAGATGCCTTCAACCACTTGATATTCCGTCAGAACTGTTTTTCCACGTTGGCTTAGACCTACTTGGCCATTTCTCCTTGTCCTCCTCAAGTAACAAGTGGACAGCCGTGGCCACCGCCGACGCCACGCGCTGTGCCATCACACGAGCTCTTCAGACAAGCTGTGCCGCAGATGTCGCAGACTTCCTCCTCAAGGACGTGATTCTGCAACACGGAGCCTCATGGCAGCTGCTTACAGACCGTGACCGCACCTTTTTGTCGAAGATCATAGCCGAAATCTTGCAGTCCTGTCAAATGAGACACAAACTGACTATGTCACACTACCCGCAAACCAATGAACTCACGGAGCATCTAAATCGAACTTTTACAGAAATGCTCGCTAAGTATGTTTCTGCCAACCACACCGAATGGGATCCCGCGTTGCCATACATCACATTTGCCTACAATTCTCGCCATGACGCTGACGCTTACTCCCCATTTTGTCCTGTTGTTCGGCCTAAAACCTACATTACCCCTAGATACAGTCATTCCGTCTACCGCGACACCGACCAGTAATTATGCCCTTGACACTATCACTCAAGCTGCTCACACACGTGAATTCACCTACACTCGCTTTATGGCCTCTCAAGAGAACCAGTGGTGTTTGTACGATCAACGGCACCGTGACGTGTACTTCTTACCCTGTTCAATAGTGCTGCGGTGGTCTCCGACCTGTCAACTCAGCTTGTCAGAAAAACTTCTTTCCTGCTACGCAGGTCCATATCGAGTCCTTTAGGGGTTACTCTTGTGACATACGAAATTGTCCCTGCTGCCTCATCGCCTTCAACTGCCCCACAGACTATCGATATCATACATGTGGCACGCTTGAAGCCTTACCACTCTTCCGCTGACGTTCACATCTAGATGCGCCGAGACGGCGTTTCTGCCGCCGCCTATTATGCTACATGCATGTGAAATTTTGTGGGACGATGCGCGTGTGTGCCTGATGAAGAGGACGAAGAGTGGTCTCCGCTCAGTGTCTGGTCTACCGGTCAAGCAGCAGCTGCTGCTGGTTTGAGCTATATTTCAGCCACAGCCTCATCGATACGGCGTCTCTCTTCCGCAACATTATTACTTTTTTTTAATTTTCGTAAGCGTTCGCCGAAACACCTTTCTGATGTTGATTATTTCTGTTGGCACTACGCATCACAACGAAAACATTAAACAGCTCCCCTGTTAAAATTGTTATAAAATGCACGTGCAACAATAATCAGGTACGCACAATACTGCTCCGCTAATTATTAAAAATTAACACCGGTTAGGCGTCACATGTTGCTGCTTTTCTCGTCAATAAGCTGTACAAGTGTTCGGGAGGTCATTCAACACGCGTCGGTTCACGAAGACGATTATTTCTATCAACCATACATAACAGGCCTCGACCACAGCAGTTGTGGTGCACAAACCCAAATGTTCCACATTGCAGCGTACCATGAAAACACCCGAAAATCGGCGGAGGTTATCGTAGCAATAAAAAGGCCAAGTTACTTTTCACAGTGTTCTTCTAGTCTTGCCAATTGTCAGATAGAGAGAAATTCATTTTTACTCTCTTGAAATCAGAAAGAATCTGCTGTCTACTCTGCCTATCGCCGAGAGAGTGGAATGCCCATATACTCCTGAGGCATGAGAGAGTAAAACGCTGTCTTACTCTTGCTCTCGATTGCACTTAGATGCGTCGGCACACCACGTGTGATTAGCAATACTTAATAATCACTCATATATGAAGAAAAACTGTATTTGTTTGTTGAGGCGTTAGAGACAATCGACAAAAAGAACAGCGTTTTCCACGCGTGCCACTGAATTAAAGCGCACTTTAAGGCGCTTGGAACTCTGAATATCCGCGTTTTCTGCTTCGAATCTGCGTAGTGAAATAACCTATTACTATCTTATTTGATCAACGCGAATGGCTACTACATTCTCCTTAAGTTCATGTTTTTTTTGCTACGACCATCGCACACAGAAGATGCTGCGGTAAGCCCAACGTACAGTACGGCTACTGTGAAGTATAGTGGCTTTAGTCGTTAAACGTAAACAAAAAACGTGAACAAAATTGACCGAAAATATCTCAAAAAGGATTTAAAAAAATAACTTCTTTAGTGTACACTTCAGAAGCACGATATTTTGCACGAATGCAGAATTGACTAACCAGTTAGCGAGTCAGCGCAAATGCAACTCATATAGTCAGCTGCGCTAGTCTTTTTTTTTCTAGTTCAGAAAAAGTGTCGGGCAGATGATCTGCTCTCACGAAGCACAAACAAACACATTAAACACGTTAGCTACCACGCAGTTATTTTTGAGAAATGCGGAGGCATTGAATTGTGCACTTTTAAACAAATAAGTGCAGGCAGATCATAAACAATATTTCTGGCATGAAGAATTAATCACTGATGTACCGTCTAACAGTGTGGTATAGAGTAGCGTGGTGTAGTGGTTACCGTGTCTGGTTCGCAATGTAGAATATATTCATTAGTTAGGGGTTCAAGCCCAACTCGGCCATTTTCCCTCTTTTTCTTTATTATTTTCTTTTCTCGTGGTGCTTGTATTTAGCAATTTTCATGGTCTGCGCGTGAGTGAATCCGCTAAAAACAATCAAAGAGCTCAAGTTTGGCCCAAGTTCTACTTTTACCTTCCATGTGATGTACTGCTACTCTCTTTGGTGGCGTCTTGCTACTCTGCTTCGGGCAGCGTTATGTTACTCTGTTGAGGAGGGGGTGCTTTGACCCATTCTAAGGAATTACTGGACTCTGCCTCAACAGGAGTTGATTTACTCCGGAAAAGAAAGTGAAATATAGGACATGAAAGTACTCTTGCAAAGAGAGTGCCCAGCACTCTCTTAGCTTTTAAAGTGAAGCACAGGAATGCAGGCAAGAAAGACGATAGAAGTGCAGCAATTCACCTGTATGTTGACGTCAACAACGCGTGGGACATATAAGGACGACGAACCGACGAGAACTAGCACTGCCCTTGTCAGCTTGTTGCGCTTATGGGCCTCGCACGCTGTTAAATTGCCATAGAATACCAACTAGCACGGCCACGCACATGTATTCCACAACGCATGATGCGTTCATATAGGCAAGCGTGACTTTCTCTATTACCCCGTGGTTACACACTGATAAAAAGATGTCGCACGAACGCAAAAAGAGGAACAAAAAGACGGGCGAATTCTAGACTTCGACATGTTTTGAATGTCGGCGAAGCCCTTTAGGGCCGAAGCATGTCCATCCATATCCGTGGTGTCCGCCACGGGGAGGTTCGTGAACGTGAAACTCAAAGCTTGAACAATAGCTTGTATGAATCATAATTGTTACAGCAAAATTTAGCGCACCTAGGAGCACAAACATTTCTTAACAGTTCGGCAACTTCAGTGTACACCAAATGGACCTTAGCAGCTCACTTTAGCGTCGACTCTTATTGTCCTAAGGTCACTTTATACCGCAAATTGGCATTTTGTGGGACACGTTCGAGCAACGTATACGGTTACTCACTCACACAATGCCTAGAGCTTCAACCCGTCGACATAATTCTCTTTTTTGGGATGTGTGAATTTTTTTGAAAAAGTGACTAAGTACCACTGATACCAATCTAGTAGTGGGGAAAGTGCGTGTGCAATAAATGCGAAAACATCGATCATGTCGGGAGTTTGAAGCGAGCGGGTCTGTGGTGGCTGTCGCCCCTATTTATGACCTAAACATGTACTGCCAGAAATGTAGGGCCACGGGCCATTGTGCTACTTGCCATGTATCTTATTCTTGTTGTTATAAATACGTATTTTCTACAGTTCAGGGGGATACCACCGATTACTCTGGGTATGCAACTGAGTAAAGCTGTCTCGTGAATTTTTTCTCAGGCACTACTCGAAGAGAGGAACTGATGCAAACTTTGGGCAACCAAAGCTACCTTGCCTCAGGGTCGGCCTTTTGCATCCTGTGGTACACCATGTGCACACAAGGGGTGATATACGATAGTGTAGCGGTAGTTTTCAGTTTACTCTCTTCAAAAAAATTCGTTTTATTGTGTATCTCACAGGATTATTATTGTGCGAAAGCGAAATTGTGCTATCAAATGCTACTTTCACTGAGTTAATTCTTTCGGTGGGCTTTTTGCCGCTAAGCAGCTATTTATTGTTCTGTGTAGGTTACGTACTTCATGCAAAGAAAAATAAGTCATTTTTCAGTGAGTGCTCGTGTGTGTGTTTGTGCCCTTTTCGTCTCTGTTTTCTAGAGCTGTGTTTTCGTCTGAACCGTGCCTTCATGTCGTGTCCGTGAGAAAATGAAAATAGTACCAAAGCCCGAATTCTATGGTCGTTCGGGGTGTTTTTCGTGGTTGGCTTTGATAAAATGGATGAGATATACTATATATGAAGTACACGATGCGAAAAATCCCCACATAGATCATTGAATATTCACGGAAGCCTGCCTGCTCGCACCCCAGCTAGGCGATAGAAGCATCATTGTATTGCCATCTCTTTCATTTCTGTCACGCATGAAACACATAACCTAAAAAAACATACCGGCTGGCTAAAACCAGAAGCATGCCACAACCAAGCATCGCAATATGGCACGAACTCACACAGCTTCGGCATATTTCCGTAAGAACACATAAAAAAGCACAAGACTTTTCGGTTGAACGGTAGCGTGTGCGACGTGACAGGCAGCTTGAACCTTGAATGCGACACAAGAAATGTATTGATCGCTCTACTGCTTCGTCACATACTAGGAGAGGATTCACTGGTGCGCGACGTCACGCTGTTCGCTTTCCGGAGGGTGACCGCCATGGTGCCATTCACATCAACATGCTCTCCCTGTTCTGAGAACTGACGTTTTTGTGCCTTCCTTGCTCCCTCTGACTGTTCTGATTTCCCTTTTTTCGAACGCTTTCCGTTCATTAGTGTTGTTCATGTTTGTACACTTTTTTTTACTTCAGGATGAGTCCCCAACTCGCATAGCCATAGGAGGAGAGGGGTCCAACTTTTTTGAATTTTTCAATTTGGCTTGTTAATGTGTATACGCGCACAGACAAACAAACGCACAAACATACGTGAAATGTGGTTGAACACCTCCTTTTACCCCGCCTGAAGAAAATTTTCTGGTTCACTCCTGGGGATCAACAGTGTTGGTCATTTGCCTACACAGGCTAGCATATGTTTCGCGGTACATTGTTACACAAGTGCAAAGCGAAAATTCTCAAGCTGTAGGCATGAGTCGTGTTGCGCGATTAAGGTACGCGCTTGGAAATTGTAGGATGAACGACGTCGTGGTGGTGCGATCTTAAAGACAACAGTAGCTCTCAACATGTTTCGCCCTATACGGCAATTGAGTACTCCATATACGGCAATTGAGTGCACGAAAGCGTCGTAGTCTAGTGATTGGTAAAGACCGCATAAGCCAGAACTGCGTTTTCGAAATGGCTAGAAAGATATCATTTAAAATATGACCTAACGATTGCCGATGATCCTCCGTATATTCGGCTATATTTGTTCATTATTCGCAATATACTTATGAACACCACGCATTGCTTGAAGGTTTACTGAGTAAATATTTTGACATTTGTTTCAACTCGCCCACTGCTTACACTCAAGGTTTCTTTTCTGATACCCAACTTCAAGGGATTCTAATGAGCTCATTAGGAGCTTTATTTTCGTTTAGTACCTGAATATGCTTGCATACACACTGTTAAAACTTTCTGAAATTACCTGCGTGGATCTATCAAATTTGTAGTGCACAAAAAATAAACATTGGGAAAATTAGAGCCATGGGGTTCAGTTTCGTCTACGCACTTTTTATATTTGTCATTCTAGCTTTCGTCTTATTCATTATTCCGACATCATTACTTCCTGAATATATCTTTTTGTGGCTCGTTTGTACAATGGGTATTTTCGAGACTTATCTCCCAATCGTTTTTATGAGCGACCTATCCAAGTTGTGTAGCTGATGTTTAGATGGTACGTGTAAACCAACGTAAAGAAATTACCTATGCACGATACGAAAATGCTTGGCTTCCGGGTTCTTTAATTCACGTACGCGTTGAAGAGCTCTAGATGGTCGGAACTATGAGATCCCTTTACATGCCGTCTCTCGCATTATCTCTTATTTTTGGAGCATCGAACTCCAATAATAATACAACTGTAAAAAATAATCCTCATAAAAAATTTGCACACCACTTTAGCACTGCACGTGCAATGCTGAAGAAGCAGCACAGTCGGTGTGCAGTTCCACACGAGTAGGGCCAAGCCCGAAAAAGTTATGCAGCATGCGGTTTTCACTGGGCCTTATTCTTTTTTCTTCAATCTCCCTCTCTTTCTATTGGCTTTTCTCAGGCTTTGCAGGTTTCTCTGCCTTTATTTATTTGTATTTATTTCCTTTTCTGTATTTTCTTTGGCTCACTCTTTTCTCTTTTCGCCTACATCACATTTCTATCCTTTTTCTCTTTCTTTACGTCTTTCTTCTTCTATCATTGATTTCCGGCATTTCTTTCACTTTCTGTATTTCTTTCTTTACATTTTCTCTTCTCTCAATGGTTATATGCTGTGCTTTACTCTCTGCCCTCTTTTTTCATTCTGACAAAACTCTTTTTTTCTAGCCTTCGCTTCTTTTTCCTACCCCATGATACTGAAGAGGCCATTCTACTGGTATGCTCCGTGAAAGTGTTTTGTTGGCAAAGTGGTGAAGACGCTAGCCTTCGGATCTTCAATAAACGGGTGGGAATGATAAGTGGAATGAGAAGGAAAAAGGAAAGAGAAGACACTTCTTTTTATCAGCCATATTGGGGACACGGCTGAGTGCCAGGGTGGGAATATACTACTTCCTCAAGCATCCTTCTCACTAATAGCTTCTCTCGTTCCGTCTCCTTCATTTATTCTTTCTCTATTTCTTTAATTATTTCACCTGTAGACGTAGAATTCATCATCATCGTCATCATCATCATCATCAGCCTGACTACGTCCACTGCAGGACAAAGGCCTCCCCCAATTTCCGGCAGTTAACTCAGTCCTGTGCTTGCTGCTTCCAATCTATACCCGCAAACTTCTTAATTTTATCTGCCCACCTAACCTTCTGTCTTCCCTTTACCTGCTTGCCTTCTCTGGGAATCCAGTTTGTTACCCTTATGACCAGTGGTTATCCTGTCTACGCGCTACATGCCCGGCCCACGTCCATTTTCTCTTCTTGATTTCAACTATGATATCCTTAACCCCCGTTTGTTCCCTAATCCACTCTACTCTCTTCTTGTCTCTTCAGGTTACACCTACCATTTTTTTCCATTGCTCGCTGCGTCCTCCTCAATTTAAGCTGAAGCCTCTTTGTAAGTCTCTAGGTTTCTGTTTCGTAACTAAGTGCCGGCACAATACAGCTGTTATATACCTTCCTCTTGAGGGATAGCGGCAATCTACCTGTCATAGTTTGGTTGTGCTTGCCAAATGTGCTCCACCACATTCTTATTCGTCTAGTTACTTAAAACTCGTGGTTCGCCTCAGCGGTTATTACCTGCCCTAAGTAGACATAGTCTTTTACAACTTGAAGTGCACTATTACTTTTCTCGAAGCGCTGCTCTCTTCCGAAGTTGTTGTACATTACTTTCATTTTCTGCAGATTAATTTTAAGACCCATGTTTCTGCTCTCCTTGTCTAACTCCGTAATCATGAGTGGCGATTCGTCCCCCGAGTTACTCAGTCATGCAATGCCACCGGCGATGCGAAGGTTACTAGGGTACTCTGCAATAACTCTTATCCCTAACTCTTCCCATTCTAGTGCTCTGAAAATCTCCTGTGAGCACGCGGTAAATAAAATTGGGGAGATTGTATCCCCCTTGCCTCACACCCTTGTTGATTGGTATTCTGTTGCTTTTTTATGAAGCACTATGGTAGCAGTTGATCCCCTTCAGATTTCTGCCAGGATGTTTATATATGCTTCATCGACGCCCTCATTCCGCAGTGCCTGCATGAGTGCTGATATTTCTGCTGAATCAACCGCCTTCTCGTAATCAGTGAAGGGTATGTATAGTGGTTGGGCTGTTTTCTGAGCATTTCTCTATTACCTGATTGATAGTATGAATGTGGTCGATTGTTGAGTAGCCTGTTGTAAATCCTGCTTGCTCCTTTGGTTGAATGAATTTCAATGTTTTCATAACTCTGTTAGCAATTACCTTTGTGAATAGCTTGTACGCTATGGAGAGCAAGCAGATCGGCCCGTGATTCTTCAAGTCCTTGTCATCTCTTTTCTTATGTATTAGGATGATGTTAGGATTCTTCCAAGGACTTTGGTACTCTTCCTGTCAAGAGACATGCCATAAACAGGGTGGCTAGTTTTTCTAACACAATCTGTCCTCCATCTTTCAGCTGATCTGATAAAACCTGATCCTCACCAGCAGCTTTGCCTCTTTGCACGCTCTGCAAGGTTTTTCTGACTTCTGTAAATACTGGTGGGGGTGTCATCAAGGTTACTGCTAGTTCTTACATTATTAAGGTCATGGTTGTCCAGGCTACTGTACAGATCTCAGTAAAACTCTTCCGCTAACATAACTATCCTCAGCATACTAGTACTTATTTTGCCTTCTTTGTCCCTTAGTGCATTGATCCGAATTTTGCCTATCCCAAGTTTTCTGTTCACTGCTTTGACGCTCCCTCTGATTTTCAGTGCGTATTCGATTCTCTACATGTTATACCTTATAACAACAGATACCTTACGCTTATTAATCAACTTCGAAAGCAGTGCCAGTTCATTTTGGTTTGTTGTATTTGAGACTTGCATAGTTTGGCGCTTCTTATTGAGATTCTTCGTTTCCTGGAAAAGCTTGCCAGTGTCCTGTCTAACTACCTTGTCTCCAACTCCACTGCACACTCCATAACGATACTCGTTAGATTTTCATTTATTGTTTCTACGCTAAGGTTGGTTTCCTCAATAAGAGCTGAGTACCTGTTCAGAAGCGAGACTTCGAATTCCTGTACTTTCCCTCTCAGTGCTAGCTCATTGATTGGCTTCTTGCTGATCTGTTGCTGTCGTTACTTCGTAGAGTCTAGGTGAATTCGGGACCGTAATATGCTATGGTCACTGCACCGTACCTTGCCAACCACTTCCATATACAGCACAATGTCTGCGTGTGCGCTCTATATAAAGTGTATTTTGTTCTTGTTTTTGCCATTAGGGCTCCTTCATGTCCACTCAAGATTTTCTTGTTTTTGGTAGAAGGTATTCAAAATCAGCAAATTGTTGCGTTCTGTGAATTTTACTAGTAGCTCTCCTTTGGCATTTATAGTACCGATGTCATAGTCTCCTACTGCCTGGTATCCAACCTGCTTCTTCTCTACCTTTGCATTAATGTTTCCCATAAGTTTAGTATACTGTGTTTTGCGTTACTCATTGCCGATTCCACGTTTTCATAGAAGCTTTCAACTGAAGCGTCATCATGCCTGGATGTAAGCGCATAAGCCTGTACCGCTTCATCTTGTATATCTTATTGAGTTTAAATACAATACCTACCACCCTTTCATTAATGCTATAGTATTCTTCTATGTTGCCAGCTATGTTTCTGTGAATTAGGAACCATACTCCAAGTTCTCTTTTGTCAGCCAAGCCCCGGTAGCAAAGAACGTGCCCATTCTGTAGCACCGTATAGTCCTCATCTGTCCTCTTAACCTAACTGAGCCCTATTATATCCCATTTAACACCGTCTAGCTCTTCGAACAGTACAGGTAGACTTGCCTCACTAGATAATGTTCTAGCGTTAAACGTTGCCAAGTTCAGGACGTACAGTTCACTCACGCCAATTGTTCGAGTTTTAGTTTAGTTTATTTACAACGTACAGTTCTACAGTAAGTGGCCGGGACAGAGGAAAAAAGCTGTATAAAACAGCTTCACAAAGCCCCAAATCCCCATGGCAACTGTGGCAACAAAAACGGCGAAATCAAACTAAACACAGGACAGTTTAAACCAGCAATGGATATGCTTTGCATCAAAACAAAAAAATAAACAAAATATTCTAACCAAAAACACACATGCTATACATCGAAGGAAAGAAGTAATCTCACAGAAAATATTACACACAGAAATTATTAAACCATATTTCAAATAAAAATATTACAGATCATACGAACATTTTCATAATTATTTCCAAATTTCTTTAGTATAACCGGCAAGCAATAACTCAATGTCTGAAAGCCATAATTTGTGCGCGGTCTCGGCACATGCCAGAGTGTCAATTTAGGCGTGTTGAAGAATTTAATTGCAAGTTAGCTATCGGCACATGCCAATACTCAGAGTGTCAATTTAGGCGTGTTGAAGAATTTAATTGCAAGTTAGCTAAACTACGTATATAGCCACGACCTTATATGGTATTAGATCTAAAAGAGACTGCTAAAGAATATACGTAGAGCAGGTTTAATTTCATTATTATGTATTTAGCAAATAATTGTGAAGTATGGGCATTAAAAGTGAGGTCAGCAACAGATCGTAGCGCCTTTTTTGTGAGATATTAAGATTACTAATAAATTGCTTTGTTCTGTTGCCCCAAATTAGGTTGCAGTAACTCAGATGTGATGTAGAGAGCGCAATAAATATCAGAAGTTTTTGAGGAACTGGCAATAAACCCTGACCTTTTCTCAAGACACCCAAGACTTTGCAAAACTTATTGTGTAAAAACTCCGTGTGATAATCCTATTTCATGTGTTCATGAAAAACAACGCCCAAAGACTTCACGGTGGAAGAGAATTTGATTATGCCGCTATTTAACATGAGATTGTAGGATTCAGTGGTTTCATTGAGGGGAGATTTGGTACAAAAAAGAACAACTTTTGTTTTGAGACAATGTAAAAGTAAAGAATTTTTAGGGATCCAGCTGTATATCTTTTGTAACGTTGAGTTAGCAGTATATACTTGATGACAAACATTCGTACCTGAAAAAAATAAGCTTATAGCGTCTGCGTAAATTAGGTATTAGGCTGAAGGGTCCGCATGTACAATATGGTTTATAAATATAATGAACAAAAGGGGACCCAACATGCTGCCTTGGGGAACACCATCTTTAACAGTTTGCACGCACGAAATTTTCCTGGTTACAGATACACACTGGTGTCTGTCTGTTAGGTAGCTTTCGATCAGATTTAAAGCTACACCACGAATTCCATAACACTGCTGTTTTCCTAACAATGTCTTGTGGTTTATTTGGTCGAAAGCTTTCGACATATCTAAAAATATGCCAAGTGTGAACTTTTTGGCCTCAATATATTTAAGAATCAACTCCTTTTGTAACATTAGGGCTCTTTTGGTTGAGTAGCCTGATCTAAAACCAAATTGTGATTGAGTTGCAACGAAATGTTTACCGAAAAAATTCAACAGTCTAGTATGAATAATTTTTTCAAGTCCTTTGGAAAAAAGCAGGAGAATTGAAATCGGCCTGTAATTTGTTAAAGTGTTTCTGTCTCCACCTTTGCGGATCACCGTCACCTTAGCATCCTTCATATTCTGTGGGGAAATGCCGCTTTTTAAGGAAACGTTGTAAATGTGTGTCAGACATGGACTAAGTAGGTCTATAACATGTTTTATCGCTTCCATTTTTAGCCCATTTATATCCTCACTCTTAGAGATCTTAAAGCTTTTAAACACTCGTATTGTATACCTCATCTGCATCTGTCGGACAAAAAAATATTGAGTCCTTAATTGGTGCTGGTAAGTATTCAAAATCACTTGTTTGGTGTGACCTTTTAGTTATAGATGTGAAGCATTCATTAAATTTATGCGCTAACTCTTTGCCTTCAGTAACCTCATTGTAAATTACAAGTTCTAAAGAATTTCTAGCTCTACATCGAGATATGATAGAGTTTAACCTATTCCAGATTTCTTTGCTGTCAGAGACGCCTTCAAACATATCGTTTGAAGGCGTCTCTATCGAATAATTTCGTTCGTCAGGCGTCATATCGAATAATTTCGTTTTGCTTGCCGTTGGACTTTAGTAACTGAATTTCTGTATTTTTAAACATCTTCAAATCATCTGAATTTCGGGTAACTAGGAATATATTAAATAATTTATCTTCTTCCTTTATCATTTTTAGTATCTCAGAAGTCGTACAAGGTTCGCGAGCACGCTTTGGCTTTTTTAAAGCCCGAAGAGGAAAACATTTATTGCAACGTGAAATGAACGTTTGCATGAAATAGTCATAGGCTAAATCAGTCGCGGACCAGGAAAACAAGTTGTCCTATTTTGTTCGCTCAATTTCAACCCAAAAGATCTTTATTGTAGACCCAAAAAAGATATTTCACTCACTCACTCTTGCGGTACGCCATAGAAATCGGCGCACGTGTTGTGGCTGTGAAGAAGAATACGAACAGAATAAAGTGTGCTGTGCCTCTTCATGGTGATAAAAGTTTTTAGTCATGACAAACGTCTTACGCTGAGCTAGACAGCTTCGCAGCTATAAGTGTCCTCTGTAGAAATGATATGGCTAAGAACACGCATCTTGAGCCTATTGCAAATGAAGAAGGGTATCTGAAGGGCCAGTTGGTACATGATACTGAGGGGAACAGGGCTTGAAAAAGGACCGAGATAAAATGAACACACGACACAAGTGCTGCGTGTGTGTCGTGTGTTCATTCTTTCTCGGTCTTGTTTCAAGTGCTCTTTCCCTCAGTATCAACACAAATGAGTTCTGCGGAAACCCGAAAAGTGGGGAAAATAGTTAAGAAAGGGAAAATATACAACCACCTATTCTCTCTTTCTTCTCCCTTTCTGCCCCCGTGCAGATTTCCGAAGAACTCACTTCCATTACTTGTGTCCATGCGCTTCTAGTTCTCGGTGAATTTGCCTTCGCGCAGCCAATTGCTAGCTTCGCGAACGGAAAGATTGCCCTAGATAAGCGTTGGTCCCGGGTTCAATCCCAGGTCCAGGACGAATTTTTCAGCTGCTAAGAAACTTTTATTTCTGACAAATCCACGTGAATTTTCTTGTGTATTTGTGCTAAAACTGGTGGCTGTCCACTTTCCGTTTCTTCCTCTTGACAGTTTATCATTTTTACCAAGCCAACACAGGCAATCTTACTTTGCAAGTCACATCAGCAAAATAGGAAGTCGCATGCTCTACTTTAGAATGCCACTCTTGTGATTTCCCTTGCTAAAACATTGTTGAAACTTCTATATTATTTCACATGTAGACGATTTGAGCTCCAATACGAATCTACAGTTTGAAACCAAAAATTTACACTTGTGAATACGGCAGAGTCACTATATCATCACATAGTCCGTTTTACACTTGAATATAGAAGAAATTTCACTGCACCATAAATAATATTCTCCTTGGGCTGACTTCATGCTGAATTCGCCTTAAGTTCTTTGCATAATTCATGGTACATAAGACTGAAAGCCTACCATTGCTTCCTCAACGTTCCAGCATGTCAATTTTGTCTCCTTTTGCATTGATTACCGCCATAAATATTATGACTCCTACTAATATAGCACAGCTGCCTCCAGAATCATGTTTCTGCCGAAAAACAATAACGATTGGATTAATTTAGCATCGCCTTAGCTGGTGTGACACATGCTGTTTCTTTTTTTTGTAAACAGACCCTAACTATGTATTGCGGCCAGAACTTTTGCTGCATCAAAGAGACATGGACACAGACAAATTATTTTTGACTGCTATTCTCGATATGAGCGTTTCTTTCAGCCGTAAGATTGAAGTTCTGACAATCACGTGCGTGTGTCAACTGCATTCTGCTAATTCCGAGCACTATCCCTGAGGAACATTGCTCATTGGCAATTTTTCTGTCAACCTAATTCTTGTTCTCATTATAGTCCCCGATTACCTAAGCTGATATACGAGAGTAAGTCTATCGAGTGTGTCATTCAATGTACCGCACACCCTCTCAAAAAAGCCCGTGGGGGCTATGAACGACTCTCGCAAGAATGGTAATTTTCTCCGACTCAAGAAGCTTGAAACCCTGACGGGAGTTCAGAGGCAAACACACAAAAAAGAGGAAGCGCTGTGCACAAACGAAATTCGGAACACGGTACTGCCCTTTTTGTTAATTAGGAGGACTTGATTGCAAGTCGGCAAAAAAAGGAACGTTGAATTAGGCAGCGCAGTCGACACGAAGAAACGAGATACCACTGCTTCGTTTTAATTATCTTCACTTCAAGCAACCGGCACTGAAAACTACCTAGATTAACTGGAGAACGACCAAAGATATCTAGGAGAAAAGCATACGGATACATGGTGGCTATTCTAAGAACAAATGGTAGTATATGCAGAGCGTAAACACAGTGATTGTTGTCTGAAAAACTCCATGAAGGAGGAGGGTGAATAAACGTATAATTCGCGAAGCAGTGCTTTGTTTACAAAAACGAACGATTTCTTTAGGTGCAAAAAAACTGTGGTTGATTTCTCCGTCCTGAGCCAGCTCGTTTCCTTGATTATAAAAACGGCAATTCAACAGTGCCTCTCAGGTATTTTTCATTACTTTTTGGCGGTTCTAAAGCGTCATTATGAACTTTTTTTCCCGCAGCTGGCTTTCAACATCAACATATACTGATGACTGGTCATTTATTTATTTATTTATTTATTTATTCGTTGATACTGCAGGCCACTATTGGGCCTAAGCAAGAGTGGGGGTGTTATAGAGCCGTTAGATCAGGCATACAATCTTTAGCGAGATAAAAACAATAAACCGTACAATACAAATTACTTTGAAAAACACTGTGAAATAATAATACAAAATTTACAAGTCAAAAATTTGATCAATAGATTTTAGCACATTATCAGATGAAATAATATAACGCGGAAGGTTACTCCAGTCGGTTATCGTGCGAAGACAAAACAAACACTTAAAGCTCTTAATTCGCACTGTGATAGACGTAAACTTTACGGAATAGTAATTCCTGGTGGGACATGACGATAACGGATTCAGGAAGGCCGATGTTTTGAGTCTGATATTCCCGTGTGATAATTGGAAAAAAATTTAGCCCATTCAATTTGCGTCGAGATTCCAAAATAGAGAATTTATTCATTTTTATTAGTTCTGTCGTGGAGTCCTTACGGCGGTATTGGTTGTAAATGAAACAGATGGCTAGTTTTTGAATTTTTTCGAGATTGACAATGTCTTTTTCAGTATGTGAATCCCAGGCTATGCATGCATATTCAAGGCATGGTCGTACTATTGAGTTATACGCAAGAAGATTTATGTTCGCAGGTGAATTTTGTAGTTTGTCTTAGTAGGCCTAGTTTTCATCGTGCTGAGGCGCATACTTTAAGAATGTGGGCGGACTATGTTAGATTACTAGTTATTGTAACGCCTAGATATTTAAAGCTACGAGTACGCGAGATAGAAAGACCATTGATTGTGTTCTGGTGTTCATCCGGTTGATTCTTGTTATTACCATGCATAAATACGGTTTTCTCAGTATTTATTTGCATGTCCCAAAGGTCGCGCCAGGTATTTATTGCGTCAAGGCTATTGTTTAGAATTAGCTGATCATTATAAGAAATAATTGTGCTGGATAACAAACAATCATCTGCAAATAATCGTATTTCAACGCCTTCTTTAACACATGATACTACATCGTTAATATAAATGAGGAAAAGTAACGGTCTCAGAACACTTTCCTGGAGATGCCGGAATTAACAGGAAGAAAGCATGAATGAGAATCATTCATATCTACAAATTGAAAGTGGGAATGCAGGCAATATTTAACTAGTTTACGATTGTATATAAAAGACCAAGTAAATTAAGCTTAAAAATTAACTTTCAATGAGAAATATTGTCGAAGGCTTTGCTGAAGTCAATGAAAACTACGTCGGTTTGGCCTGATTTGTCAATAACAGCAGAGTAGGAATGAATAGAAGTAATCAGCTAAGTAGTGGTAGAAAGGCCCCTACGAAGCCCATACTGAAATGGCAACAGAATATTACGCTCGTCTGAAAAGTTCGAAACGTAGTCTTAAATAAGGTGCTTCATGAGTGTACAACACGACACAGTTAGTGATATGGGCCTATAGTTCATTACGATGGCATTATTTTCTTTTTAAACACTGAAGCCACCTGGGCGATGAGCCAATATTTCGGGACAAAGCTTTGCGACAAGGAAGAGCAAAAACTTTTAACCAAGAAACGTGCGAGTGACTCGGCGTAGCGACGAAGAAATACATTAGGAATGTTGTCTGGCCCACATGAGGATTTAGATTTGATATTAGGAAGCATGAAAAATACTCCTTCAAGTGTTATGAAATCTGGAGCAACCTAAATACAGTTATCATTTGAATTGGTACACTCGGACGGATCAGAAAACACGAATGGAAATAGCGGTTAAATTCAATCACGATTTGCTTAGAATCTCGGATATTCTCATCTCAGAGCTTAACACATTCGACTGATTTTAGTTTGTTAAGCTGAAGTTTTCGCCAGAATTTTGCTGGATCACTTTTTAAGAACTGTGGCAGAGTCACCGAGAAGTAATGGAGTTTAGCTGCGCGTATATTATTAGCAAGTGTATCTTTCAACTTTTGAAGCAGCGGGCCTTTCGGCTGCTGCCTTTTCGTTTTCTTAACCTTGCGTGTTAAATAAATGATTTGTCTGGTTATCCAAGGGTTTCTGTGGCGTGACTTTTTCTTTGTTTGGAATGAAGTTTTCGAGCCAAAACTCGCACAGCGACCCGAACTTTTTCAACAAAAAGTTAGCATCAGTGCCTGAAAAACCATCGAAAGACAAATCGAGATAGTCAAGAATAGATTCGTCATTAGCCCTAATAAAATCTTTACACATTTTTCGCTGTAAGTGCACCTGGTCAGATAGATCACTACAAATCATTAAAGAAGGACAAGCTTATGGTCGGACAGACCATCTCCTGCAGATACATATATATTGGAGAAACTTTTGCTATGAAAAACGAGATGAAGAATAGATGCCGCATTTTTCTGAACGCGTGTTGGAGTTCCTACTGCTTAATCAAGATTGCACGCCAACATAATATAAAAACGTTTGATCGCTAAAACATGGAGAACGTAATTCAGCTTAGTTGATGTTCAAGAGATATAAATCACCCGAAATAATCAAGTGGTTTTCGGGATGTTTGAGTGAATAATCATAAAGCTTGGTGAAAATTCTACTTCTAAAGACAGGAACGATAAAGGGCAAATAGGAATAATCGGATTTCCAAAGACGTTTAACTGTAGACATAAGCTTTCATGATCTTCTTTTTGATCCAAAAGAATAGTGGTTGTCTGAGTATTCAAAAGAACAGCGACACCACCACCGCAATTTGGTCTATCTCGTCTACTTACTTTGTAGGTTTCTGGTGCTATATCTTCATCAGAATGAATATCGCTTAACCAAGTTTTGGTTAAGCGATAGATACATTTTTGATGCGAATAATTTAGATTGCTGAGTCCTTCACTCAATCAATGACTGACTAATTGATTGGGAAGCGTAAAGCAACAAAAAACAAAAAATTGGCAGATGCCACGTACAACGAGAATCGATGATATGCGAAGCACGAATAAAAAAAGTTTATATATAACTTTAAAATCAGCAAAACGTTACAAGGAAGAAGCAAATTATGGCGAACATAACTTCCATGTCTTGATTATCATGTTTGGACGAGTCATTTGCCTTTTTCATCTATTCAAGTCACCTGAAACCAAAATTGGTATATGTGGAGCAGGCAAAACGGTCGCGAGCGTGCTATGAGCACAGCGTGTATTGATGTTTTACATGACAAGCATATGATGATTATCTTGTATGAAGGTGTCATTTACCTACGTCGACTATTAACATCAAGTATTACCAAATTTGATAGAATTGGAACTAGTGAAACGGCCGCGAGCGCACAATGAGCGTAGGATGTACCCATGCTTCTATGACACGCATATCATGATATTCATGTTTGGACGTGTCAGTTACCTTCATCATCTATTCACGTCTTGTGAAACGAAATTTAGTATATGAGCTAGCGAAACGGCTGCGAGCACATCTTGAGCATGGTATGTTGTCATGTTCTCACATGACACGCGTGTCATGAATATCATGTTTGCATCTCTCACATAGGCTTGTCATCCATGGACGTCACGTAACACGAAACTTTTTATATAGACTTCAGACTCTGGAGTTTTTTGGACACGCAGCGCCACATGTCGACGCAGTTTTCAGTAGTGCAAAGCCCAACTTCCTTGCGAAGTTTGCTGCTCAACCAGGTGCTACTACAGCGCACGCAACAACGATTGAGCAAAACATTAGATGTTTTTGCGCATTGAACACTCAAAAAAAGAGCTACAAATTTCTCTCCGCTGGTCGTATGTGTCATAGAACCACCGTCAAATGCTTCCTGGTCCAGTAGCCTGAACAACGGTGAAAACAAGAGCAGACGCAACAGCTCCGTGCTCTATGAAAAAATACCCCAATCTGCACTGCCGTTGCGTTAAGAATTGCCACGGACGTGACTGACTTCAAGTTTACTGTTCCGCAGCTTTCCCAAATCAGAATGGCGAGAGAGCTAAATACAGGCTGTTGAGAGCTTGATGGGTAAGCGAATTACTCGCGTTCTCCCCAACCGTTCGCTTAGGTAAGTGTGATAATGTAAGTCTCCTGTTATTCTTTTGACTGTAGCCTTGACGTGAATTGTGGTAACTTCAATTATGAGGCTTAACAGACCCTCTGACCGTGGTGCGTGACGTAGAACAGTATACAGGTGACGCCCGGCGGTTAGGGCGTCGCACGTGTCGCGACCACCCATACTCTTAAGTTGTCGCCACCGCATAGTATTACGCACGTAGGTTTTTGAAGGCTCTAAGGTCCGGTTTTAACTAGGAAATATCAACACGTGCGTCATACACGTAGATCGGAAAATGGTCGCGACCATAATAAGGAGTTTTTTTTTTGTTGGTCTTCGCGATTACCAGAGCTATCTCGGAGGCATTGGTTTTGCGTTTCGTTGTACGCTGAGAAAGTGGACACGCATGTATCCCCATTCGCAGTACATACAATCTGAAGACAACTGTCAACAAAGCATTTGAGCATGCGTAATAAAAGAGTTCAATGCACAAGAAGCGAGAAATCGATGAAGAATGCAACTGCAAATCGAAATTCGCCAGGGCCAATCGTGCCGTATAAAGCAAGCTTCGTACCGCCGATCGTAAAACAGATTGCTCGTGTATGCGCTTCATCGCTTCGGCATCATGTGTATGCCCAAGTTGAACGGATTTAGGCATTACAGAACGCACGTCGGTCTGCATGCCTCGAACTCCATGCCATGCGATGTTCACTTGCATTTAGGTTGCCAGTTGCAGCATGCCGAAACAAATGAAACATCTTTTGCATTGTGCCCGAATTTCCTTTTAATGAGCTTAGTTTTATGAAGTGAGGTCGGATTAAAGCGAGAAGCTTGTCAGGCTCTCGATTTTCAGGTAACCACGCCTCAAGACCAACGAAAAAGGAGGGTCTATGTACGCTCGCTTGCGGACGGCTCTTTGTGCTTTACTCATTTATGACCAGCGTGGCGATGGTGGCGCTGGTGGCAGCGTTTTTCGCAGCGCCACCTGGGAAGAGTCTGACGTTCATGTGGAGCTAGCGAAACTGCCGCGAGCGCATCAAAAGCATGGCGTGTAGTCATGTCATTACATGACACGCATCTCATGATCATCATGTTTGCACCAGTCACGTCTTTGTCGTCCATTGATGTCCCGTAAAACCAAATCTGGTATGATTGTTACTAGCGAAACGGTGGCGAGCGCATGATATATGGCCCAATACACTCCGACGTAACGTTGACGGCTGCACACGTTAGGCGCAGCAGCGCTAAGCTAGCGAATACCGAGCACTCTATAGTTTGACGCCAGCCCTGGCCGGTGTAACCAGCGTTCGTTGGTGCGGCCCGGCGGCAACAGGCGCGAAATGCGTCATGCTGCATTCCGCACTGACGAAGTTACCAAGACACCACTGCGTCGGCCTCTTTTCGTGACGGAGGGATGCCGGGCGCGTTCACCACACATGCATCAAAGCAACGCAGCGCGGCGTGCTCCTGCGTGTATATGGTAGGCCGATCGGCGCCTGCCATGGCATTGCCGGCGTGACGCGACGAAACGAACGCCGGCGCACACGCACGCAGGGTGACGTTGAAATGTATTGACGCCTTGAGTGTGGCATGTAGAGATGTTATTACATGGCACGTATCTCACGAATATCCTGTTTGCACCAGTCACATATCTTCGTCATTCATTTAGATCACGTAATACCTAATTTGGCATATGTGGAGCTAGCGAAACGGCCACGAGCGCATCATGAGCGTGGCATGCAATCATGTTTTTACATGACGCGCATCTCTTGATTCTCATGTTTGCACCAGTCACATACCCTGTCATTCATTCACGCCCCGTAATACCAAATTTGGTATATATGAAGCTAGTGAAGCCGCCACGAGCGCATCATAAGTGTGGCTTGTAGTCACGTTGTTACATGACCCGTATGTCATGATTTTCATGTTAGGGTCTGTCGCTTGTGTTCGCCATGCAGTCATGTCATACCACACCACCTTTGCAACGTTTTAAGGGAACGAATGCACCGCAAGAGCAGCAAGACCATAAAATGTAAGTCATGACATTCATGACACACATGTCATTATTTTCAGGTTATGACTAGTTCATTATGCTTCAGTAATGTTATGCCACATCAATTTTGGTATCGATACCATTATTGAAGTGGCGAGAAGAGCTAGAAGTCCCAGGAGGATAGATAGATAGATAGATAGATAGACAGATAGATAGATAGATAGATAGATAGATAGATAGATAGATAGATAGATAGATAGATAGATAGATAGATAGATAGATAGATAGATAGATAGATAGATACGTTCAATGTTGCCAAGGTTCGCTGAGAAATGCTTCGCATTTAAATGTCACAGCTTTGCCGCAAAGGCGAAGCAGCAAACGCATTAGCAACAAATTAAAAGGTCGCACGCAGAATGCCAAGCAGATTGCCACGTTCCTCGCGTTTCTCGCACACAAATTACGCAAGAAACATACTCACAGGTACAAATGAACTCGAACAAGTGTCTCAGGTGTTACATAGCTGTGTTTGAAAAGCGTGCTCTTTCCGCAAACAGGACACTTAGTGCCGGAAGAAAAAGAGCTCCAACGGCGGGGCACTCCTCAAGGATCCGTGATTTCGCCGATGCTCTTCAACCTTGTGATGATCACGTTTTTGAATGATTATCAAAAATTGACAGACTAAACCACACTATCTATGAGGACAATATACCTATATGGCGATCCACAGGGTCCGATGGCTTCATTGAGTGCGCCCTGCTAGAGGCCATCAAAACCGCTGAGTCCTACCTCAACCACACCGGTCTCAGGGGCTCACCCGCGAAGTTAGAGATGTTGATATATATTGGCCCAAACGCCAAGGTACCAAGCCCAAAGGGTGGAAACCTCCGGAGGAACGCAATATCACCCTCCAAACCAGAGATGGTCGTACAGTATCGAGGGTAGACACCAACAGGGTCTTCGGCATGATCATCGAGTCCCGCGGAACCAACATCCAAACAGTACACAAGCTCAGGACTATAGTACTGAGAATGACATACGACTCCTACGTAGAGTAGCCAACCGGCACCGTGGCCTGACAGAAGATAACCTGCTGCGTCTTGTACACGCGTTTGTTTTGTGCCATTTTACCAACGTCGCCGCTATACACAAATGGCTACGTGGTGAGCGTGATCAACTTAATGTGCCTATTCGCAAGGAGTTCAAGCGAGCTCTTGGTCTCCCTATCACCAGTTCAACGCGCAAATTTCTCAAATTTGCCGTACATAACTCCCTAGAAGTGATCGCCAGAACTGAGGAAGGTGTGCAATTGACCCGACTCATCACCACCAAAGTGAACCGCCATATTCTACGCGAGCACGGCTTCTTCTCCTCTACGGCCAGAGATCCCCCAGAGTTCACTTTAATTCCCAGTGAAATCCGTGACTTTATCACGATCGCTCTCATTCCGCGATATGTACACCCCGAATACAACACAGCCAGGTGCCTTGCGCAGGCGACCGCCGTTCTGTAGCAAAGGGATGGAAGCGGACAACGTCTCGTTCGTGGACGCCGCTGCCTATCACAACAACCGTGCTTTCACCGTGGTCGCGGTATCGTCCGTGCAGCGGATTCTTAACTCTGCCACAATCCTCACCGAAACCCCGAAGTAGCGGAGCAAGTAGATATATCTATAGGTATTCTCGATGGCAAACGGGAACTAATCTACAGCGACTTCAGACCGGCCATCACAGCTTTCGAACGCGTACTCATCTCCAACCAGGCATTACGTATCCTGCGCAGCGTAGACCCGAGTGCCCTGAAGCACCACACTGTCATCTGGTTGCGTGCCCTATCTCGGTCAGGTGCCGGGTGCCCCATTCTACATCAATGAGATCGCTCATAATATAGGGCGCGCACTTACAGACCGCGCCGCCGCAGGGCGACCCCATCTCGCTGAGTTAGAGACGAATGGAGATGCACCCATTGCGTACAACGGCATAACGAAGCCCTTTTACCTTGAGCGCCGTATTTTTTTCGCCCCCACATCCGAAACTTAACAGACTGCAGGCATCAACCCTACGTCTATTACACACACACACGTACCCAAAATTTGCCAAGCTTCACGTTTTTTATCCTGATGTATACCCCAGCGGCACATTTCCCTCGTGTGGAAACATGGTGACACCCACAAACATGCTCAGGAAGTGTAGAAACGCTCCTCCCGACTCTTACCTCAAACAAGTTGGAGATGTCCCTCAGGAGCTCACTTCTCACCAACCAGCAATGGTCCGTCCAGCAGGCGCACGAAGGGGCCGCTAGGTACTCCCTGTCGATCCATACGTGGGAGACGCTCGCTGCACGCTTAAGTGCATCCTGCAGGACTGAAATAAAGTATTTTCATTCCGTTTCATTTCGCAAACGAAGACGGTGGAACAATTTCAGTGACCCATGTGCACACGGTAGCTGTAACAAAGTTGTCCCAGTCAAAGCCCAAGGCATTCTGTTGCCCCTACCGCGAGATAAGCAAGCGCACGCGTGTACTTGCACCCTGTCTCGTCTCCGCGGACGCCTGGTAGATGAGAGCGTGCGCCACCGCGTCGCGACGATGCGGCGACGCGCGCTCATTGCACCAGCTCGCTGGTAATGCTGATAACACGACAATTTACTCCAACATGCCCATCACCAGCGGTAAGTTGTCGACATAATTAGATGAAGGCGCTTTAAGACTACGTGAAGCTGGCGCTGAACAGCCGCGCGTATTCGGAAGCTCCCGAATTCATGTTTTCATGCGAGTTAGTTTGCATTTGTGCTTCTAGCAGATATTAACGGGCGAATTGTGGATGAATTGTAAGTCGAACATAGCGGCACGCTGTTTTCACCAGGCTGTGACTGTGGTGGCTCAAAACGATGCTATATGGGCTTTGTCACAAGTATGTGACAAAGTATGTCTGTGCTTTTATCACCCAGACAACAACCGCTTTGAAAGAATTGTGAAAAAGAATGAAGATGCAGCATGTCGCCGTTTCTTTCCATGCCCACTGTATATATTCCGTGAGCAGTCTGTCAGGCCGTGCGACCAGTTCGATTTTTGCATTTGAGTCGGCAATCGATTTTGCATGGCAATCGAGTTTTTTTTTCTCTTTCAAGCTATTGCAAACTCATACTTTGCATGCATCAGTTTGCAATATTGCTGTGTAGCACTCTGCATATATAAAGGAAAAGATTCATATTGTAGTTTGATTATTTCTCTATAGTTTTAAACAAAAAAATATTTCACAGGTTCCCCTATAGATTCACCTGAGAAGGCTGAAAAGCAAGACATATCTTCGTTTCCTTCCCACTCAAATGCTTCCTGTTTCCCTCTCGAATATTTCTTCGCCCATTGTGGATTTCTTACTGATTCATTGATTGAAGACAAAACTATCATTATGCTACTCAGCTGGTAATGCAATGCCCTTGTGATCGGCACATTTTCACCGTGCGAAGATTAATTATGATTCCAATGAGTTATTTGTGCTTCCGATACGTCAAACTTTCGTAATATGTGACGTTGTATGATGATGTCTTCACATAATGATGATTTGTTGCATCATTATTGAGGATGCCGCTCACGCAAGAAGACGCTTCACGTTGCCGGCGATCAATTTTCGCTTTTGATGAGGCATTTATTCTTTCGCTTTAGTACACTGCACGGCTGTTGTTCTATGATACTGCAGCTACCACTGGTTTCCGGGGGAAGGTGCTTGCAGTAATCAGAAAGGATAATAGATCTCCTAATGCATCTTTGTTCTTCACCCAAATATGTAGCCGTCATTTACATTTCAAATATTTTATAGATTATAAAAAGTGGTGGCTCAAGACTACCCGTCACCTTTGAAAACATCACAATTGTATCACTAAACGGGACTGCGTTGCGTCTGAAGAGTAAACAAATTAGTCTATTACTAGCAACGCTTCCTCGCTATCACTGCCTTGTACAACGCTAACATTATGCCTCAACGGGAGCCCATGGGTCCCACATTTGTTATCGGCAGTACAAGCGTTCATCTTCATTTTCTGTGTCGTCATGAATGCGTGCTTTGAAGGCTGGACCCACTGAACAGAGTGTCGCATGCGATAAAAGCGTCCGGGTCAACAGCCACATGGCCTCCACTCTTCTCGCTGCTGAATTAAGAGGCCAGAGGAAAAAGAAAGAAAGATTACTGAGACGAACACCACGTAGACAACTTTTTGGCTTGTACACCAGGAACAAATGCACAAGACAGCCCCGCACACGTACAGCGCATTTCAGTAGATCTACCATAGTCTCTAGTTCCCAAAAAAACTCCAGTCGACGGCTGTATCTGATTTCATACTCTCTAGCTTCATTTTAGCAGACACCGTACCTGATGTGTACACGAAGAAGCACCTATTTTCATTCTCTTCAGCCGACTCAAGAATCGCGAATTAGTTATCGCACCAGAAACAATCTATAATGCCTTCGCCTGCTCCTGACCAGAACTTTTCAATCACGTGGAGAAGCTTATACCCAGTGGTCTCCACGAATCCCATTGCTCGACATGGGTGAAGTTGAGGAGCTCATCTCGGCGAAGATAGAACTTTGATCTTAGCTTAGGAATTCTAAACTAGGCGTCATCGTACTTACATGCCCTCTACGACAAAATCAAGAAGGCTATAGTTCATACTATGGCTTCCAGGTCGTAATGTCGGCCTCACGAAAAATAGGTTATCGTGCAAATGTGTGAACGTGCGTCACGTCGACCATAATCGTTGCAGAAAGAACCACACTTCGCCCAGGAGTGTGGCGCGTAGCGGTGTGCAGATCATGCTCTCGGCCGCACAATAACTAGGATCTTTGTGCAAATACGTCAACGGGAGCCACATTGACCCCATTTGAAGGAAGGATCACGCTTCAACCTAGGAGGATTGCGAGACTCGTGTGATGCATTAGATTCTAACCACTTGCGTGAGGACGTATACTTAGGCCAAACCAGACGCTGTCTGAACGACTGCTTGCAGAAACATGCGCTAAACTGTGCTTAATTTGGGCACGCACCTCCGCTTCTACACACCAAGAGAGTGCGCAAGACATAAGTACAGAGAAAATAGCGTTCGTGAAATTTCTGAGACTTTCAATGAAATGCGCAAAGGTTCGATATGAGTCAGCGCCCCATCACTCACCCTTTCAGACAAGAAAGGCAGCTTTCTATATGAGTCATAATTATGTGCCCTTCTGTTTTTATCAGTATCATGTGCTCCAGCGCTCTCGTCCTTTCTAATTCCAACCTTTTCTGTATGTAAGCTATATATTTGTGTACGAATAATAAAACCTTCGTTGGCAGTGAGTGCCCGTCCTCGTGTGATAATTTCTTGTCCGTGTCAGAATCATAACGCACTGTTTCTGATATATATCTGTACCAACCCACTTACATTCATGTTCTTCTAAATGGACTTCACAAAAGACTGGCTATCAATTCATCTATAGAAATGGCAGCATCATCATTCGAGAAGAATAGGTGAACACCAGTCTGAAATATAGGCGAGCGTTCTGAGTCTGCGCCCGTGAGTCACTGCAAACGTGAGTCGTTCCACACCCACTAGCCACGGATGATAAGATTTTAGAGGTCTGTCCGCTAATCCCAGAGGGCCTTCATTTGCGGGAGTATTGGAAATTTCTCGTGTCGCAATACGCCGTCAAAACGTATTTCAGCGCGCCAGCTGGCTGTTACGACAAGGCCTGTGTCCTGGGCAGCAGGGCAAGGCTTTCCCTCGAACGCCAGAATGCTGGTAACCCACAGAAAAATAGACGTGCTCTGTTAGCCTGCATCCGTTAACCGCTGGGAAATCGAATGCCTGAGGATCGACTTCCGCGTAACTATGCAATTTATTCATGGATTTAACTGCCTAAACGCCGTATAGTTCATAGGACAATGGAGCCGACGAGTAGCGTTAGTGACTAAAAGCATAGTGACGGAAAGCTAGGCCAACACGGCAACAATTTAGGGCTACATGAACCGTCTCTACGCTTGACCACCTAAAGGTCTGTAGCATCTAAGTCAACTCCCTCCTGCACTCAACATGTGATGTCCCACCTCTGTACCATTTTCTGCATTTTCCCCTTTCGTCTATTGCTATGTACGCGTCTATAGCATTTTTTACATTAGAGCATGTTGTTACATTCTTACATGCTGCCTTCTCGATCAGTGTAAACTAGTGCGCTGAATATATGAACAAACAAGCCCAACAACATGCGATGCTTCTGCGCTTCATGTCTGTGCGGATTTCTGTGTTCTTACGACTTGTCTCCTCCGCGAAGTTTAAGCTTGTCGGTGGCACGTCCATTATAGCTCGGCCATGTTAGCTCTACTATGAGGGACTGGTGTAAGAGAATACGGCCGCTTCAGGGCTGTAGAAGCCGTTTTTATGTGTTCTCTAGTCTGAAAGTCAAGTGGTGGTAGCGCGGCACGTAGAAGGATACAAGCCATTCGGTTATATCATCCGAGATAGCGATCGCGCCAATGCCCGGAACCACGGCCTGTGTTCGCAAATGCTTCAGAGCGAGGTTGAAGCGAGCATTTGACTACTCTTGATGACGATGGTCCATATACGCCTCGCAGCATAACGAAAAGATTAGGCATATTCGCTAATAAAAGTAGTGCTGCTTGAAGAGTTACAAAAGGTTGCAAAATATGAAATTGGCAATTCTTTGTGCAAAGCCGTCAGAAGTTCCAAGGCTACTAGTCTATGTATTTTTACGACAGTGTGCCCAGGGAAATTTAGACAGCCCCCGTAGCTTATTTTAGTAGGGAAAAAACGATTAATGAGATAACTTTTATTGTCATGGAGTGTTCTTTGCAATACGCTGACATAAAAACTGTACTTTTTTAATCTAGTAGCCCTCAGCGATACTTTTTGAGCGTTATTGTTATATTTGAAAAAAAAACAGATGATGTCACGAGACTTTGGGTGGCATGTGCTTTACGAGTAGTGTTGAGCGACGGAGAGTGCGCATTTTCTTCTCATAAACTCTTGTTGGCATTATGTAGACATGATCACAGAAAATATTCCGCCATATCCACGAAGTGAATGATGATGAGTGGGCGAAGCTCCGGAGGTAAACCTGGTAAACCATGAATCCTCTGTACATTTTGCCCACTCGATTTTATTACATCGCTCCCCCTAGCGTACGTCGCCGCACTAAATCGAACGATCGCCTTCAACCAATGACACGCGCCATATGTGACATCATTCCTATTTTATAACATCTCGCGTCTTTCATCAACTACAAGTACCGCTTTCTAGTTTATAACATCTTGCATTTTTTCATCATCAGCTACAAGTATCACCATCTAGTAAACACTACAAGAACTAAACGAGAGGTGGCTACATATAGGAGACGGTACCGCCATCTAGTGAACACTGCAAGAACTAAACTAGAGGTGGCTAGATACAGGGGACGGTACCGCCATCTAGTGAACACTGCAAGAACTAAACTAGAGGTGGCTACATACAGGCTACAGGGGACGCACAGCCCACGCCCTAAGGAGCTTCGCCCTAAAAAGGCGGTTGCTACAGAATATCCGCTTTTCAAAGGCACAGTTGCGGCCACTGTTAGAGGGAACACGAAGCGTGTGACCTCGCTCCGCGGAGCGTCATGACGGGCGCCGTGTGAACTATGGCGGAACAGGCGCAATCAGCGCCGCAAGTGGAGTTAGCTGCGCATCTTGTGCTACGGTGCCTCCCACTTCTAGCTAACGCGGAGCCAACTCCGCCTTCGGCGCTGATGGTGCGTGCGCCGCAATACATCGTGCGCCACCCGCTTAGTGGCCCGAAGGAAGCGTCAACGCGTGCCGCGAAACCACTAACATTGGCCACGACTGTGCAAAGTGGGAACGTGCGAATGAACAATGCAGCTCATTACAACCAAAGCTGTATATCGCTCTGAGAAACACCAAACTGTAAGGCAGCGATGTCACGAGAGGTCTCCATTTTCAGTGTCGCACTGAATCACGCGCGTCATTGGCTGCGTTATGAGTGATATAGTCCATCCCGTTACAGCTTTGGAGCCGAACACGCGGCTATCAGTTACTACTGAGACCTTTCTCATAGGTGAGCCACGGACGGCTTCAGAAGAGCACCGACTGTGCAGATGGGAAAAAGCTCACATTCGCTCGGCCGATGGTGCAGTCCTGGTACGAAAACAGGCCTGGGAGGCTGAGTGCTAACTATTTTCGTTCCGATGATTTGGCAGCCTTCCAAGCCACGCTAAATTGTGATCGCCCGAATGCCCGGTTTCGGCAGGTTTCGGCAGCCCTCCACTACGGCAGGAGCCGCCGTAGTGGAGGGCTGCGGAAATTTTGACCACCTGGGGTTCTTTACCGTGCACCCAAATTTGAGCACACGGGCCTACAACATTTCCGCCTCCATCGGAAATGCAGCCGCCGCAGCCGGGGTTTGATCCCGCGACCTGCGGGTCAGCAGCCGAGTACCTTAGCCACTAGACCACCGTGGCGGGGCGAATGTTGAGCTAGTTGGTACATTATACTGTAATGAAAAATCTTCACCAGATTTCCACATTATACTGTAATGAAAAATATTCATCAGGACTAAGGTTTTCCAACGCTTATTGTGCGTGCCGTGCGAAAAGAATTGTACTCTTGAGACAGTGCGGTAACACGCATGACGTTTATCACAAGCCACAGGTAAAACACAACAAACATTGAAGTACAAAAGGTACAACGTGAACAGAAAAAACAACGCTTAATTGATTTTTACAAATGACCAATAAGTGTTCAAGGAAAAACGTTTGAAAACCTGAGGGCCAGATGGGTCTTACGACGGACGCTGATGAGGTGCAGGCAGAAGTTGGTGGAAAGGCGCGGTGGAATGCACTCACCTAATGACGTGCGACGCTCTGGTGACGACAACGCTTGACGGCGTGGGCATAACTAGGGAGCAGTCAACCCGCATCGGAGACGCGAAGGAAAGGAGGAGGAGGAAACTTTAAGCGGATGAACAGGGAGGTCACCCAGTTCTTAGACTGGCGCGCTACTATGTGCAGGGAAAAAAGGGTGGGGGAATAAAAGATGCTAAAAAACTTTGCCAAAATAGAAAGAGAGAGAAATTACAAAAAATAGTGACATAGGAACGGCAACATCAAAGAGTATAAGACGCTAAAGTCTGTCTCACAGGCCAGTTGTCCGCTAAAAGCGTAGCAAAGCTTGCAAAGCGTTCTGTCCTGAGGATGGGCTCGGCATATGATCCTGAATCCTTTGTTTCGACTAAGGCCGATCAATCAGTCTATCCAGAGCGGCAGTCAACTCTTGTCTTGACGCGTTGAAATGGGTGCACTCACATAGAAAGTGCGCGATGGTTTCATCGAAGCTGCAGTAAGTGCATGTAAAAGAGCTGGTTATTCTAATGAGATGGGAGTATGCGTTTGTGAAAGCCACTCCAAGCCACAGGTGCCATAGAACATCCTCAGCACGAGATATCCCTGAGAGAAGACGAAGTTGCAGATCGGGACCCAAGTCATGCAGGCGTGCGTTTGTTAATTCTGTCAAGTTCTACTGTACCAGTGTGAGATCACGTGCAAACCAACGAATTCTTGGGGCTGCGTTGGTTCTCGAAAACGGGATGGCTGTGTATTGGATACCGTCGTGTGCAGATATAGCGGCCTCATCTGCACGGTCATTGCCATATATATCGCAATGTCCTGGTATCCACTGATACACTACGCTGTGCTGTTTCTCGATTGCTTGGTGATGAAGAAGCCCCATTTCAGCTACTAACTGTTCATTAGTTTATGACAAGAAGGTGACATAAGACATTGAAGAGCTGCCTTCGAATCCGAGAACATAGACCAAGTTCCCGAAGGTTCTTCAACTATAAACTCCGGAGCTGCTCGTATGGCGGCGAGTTCTGCAGCTGTCAACGACGTCAAATGCGATGTCATGAATTAAATTGTGTGGTGCCTCGCGGGAATAACCACCGCCCCTGCAGAGCTTACTGAAGACACCGAGCCATCCGTGTACATGTGAAGGCGTCCGTTGTGCTTCTCTTGCAGGAAGAGTAATGTGGCCTGTTTCAGGAATAGATGTGATGACGTTTTCTTATTTTGGATGCCAGGAATTCTAAGAAGGGCTTTGAGTGGGTGTAGGCACCACAATGGTAACGGTGGTCGTGCTGCATCTGTGAAGTGCAACTGAAGCACTGCGCAAAGCTGAGCTACAGTTGCGCTGAACGCCGATTGCAGCCTAGAAGTTCGAATTGAGGCGAGGTGAGGTGATGAAAGCCGAGCGAAATGTCTTACGCGAATGCTCAAAGCGTCTACGTGGATTTATGTGTTGACTGGATAATCACGCGTGATGATGACTGCCGCTGCTGTAGACGCGCCTCTCGGGAGACCAAGGCATATTCGCAGAGCTTGAGCTTGGATCGACTGGAGGACGTGCAAGTTTGTTCTTCGGATCCCGCAAAGCACGGATAAGATGTAGCGCATATAACCGAGGAACAGAACAGTGTAAAGTTTAAGTGTTGCTCATACTGATGCACCCCACGTTTTTCCAGCAACAAACCTCCACACGTGGGTGATTATGGTGAGTTTACTTTTCATGTCGGCGATGTGAGGGCTCCAGGAGAGATGGCGATCAACTATGACTCCGAGAAATCGGTGGGTATTCACGCAGTTACCATGTGTCCGTTGATTTTTATAACATATGGACTCATCACCTTATGCGTGATTGCTATAACCGAGCACTTCTCTGATGACAGCTCTATTCCCCGTTATTCCAGGAGCTTTGTTGCTAGTGTAGCCACTCTCTGAAGCCGGGCACGCAAATAAAGGCGGGTTATGCCTGACGCCCAGACGCATATGTCCTCTGGATATATTGATGGATGGACTGATTTGGGAAGTACGTCAATCAGGCTGAGGAGTGCTAGGTTGAAAAGTGTGGGGCTACGAAAACCACCTTGAGGCAATGCACGACGGATGCAATGGCGTCAATCAGGCCGACGAGTGCTAGGTTGAAAAGTGTGCGGCCAAGAAAACCACCTTGAGGCTAATCATGACGGATGCAATGATGCGTTGTTGTGCCATTCTTCATCTGTACAAAGAAAGTTCGGCCTTTGAAATAGCTGTTAATCTAGTGGTAAACCCAACCCCCTAATTCAACGTTTTCCATGACATCCAGAATATCTTCTATCTTCATGTGATACAATATCTTGTGCACCTTCCACGTATAAGAACCACGCCGCAGAGAAATGTTTCAATCGGTTTTCATGCTGCACAGACGAGACCAGGTCAATAAGGTTATCAAGTGCGGACCACTCACGCCGAAAGCCCGTCATAACATCAGTGTTTACCTCATGGTGCTCCAGGTACCACTCTAGGTGAGTCAAAGTCATTCTCTTCATCACTTTATTGAAACAGCTGGTAAGCGCGATGGGGCGATAAGAGGTAGAGTCCAGAGGAGATTTGAAAAGCACAGGGATGAGGCTGCTGGATTTCCACGAATGAAGGACAAATCCGCTGCTCCACGAGTCATTGTACACGGATAGAAGGGTCCGTCGAGCTGCTTCATCGAGGTTGCAATGAGCTATATACGTGATACCATCCGGACAAGGTGATGAAGATCGTTTGCATGCCGTCAAGGCCGTTTTGTAGTTCTTCTAGAGAGAAAAAAAGTGTCCATTCTTGAATCTCTGGAGACTGGGACGTTTTCTAGGTGACGCGTCGTGCCCGCGAATGCCTGACCGGCAACATTTATGCACGGTTCTTCTGCTACATTGATTTCGGTGCGGCCTTGGTGGAGAGACGGAAACTTGAAGGGGCGATGTTCGTAGGCCACGAACAATCCTCCAAGTCTGCGTCAAAGGCTTGTGTGGATCTAATGATTCGCGCACAGATTTCCACTGAAAGGACTGAAGTGAATTGATTCGCCGCTGAATATTTTTTATCTAGGCACCTTGCCTCCTTCAATTCGTGAATGGACTTAGTGCGCCTAAATCTTCGTTCTGCACGATGACGGATCGCTCGGAGCCATTCCGATTCAGCTTCATGTTGAGAATATTTTGAAGTATGCTCAATATGATAAGTCTCTTTTTGAGCAGCACCTCTAATCATATCCTCGTGGGTGTCATGAGGAGGCGCTTCATAACGTTGACACCGCTCTTCCTTCAGTGACCCGAACTTTGTCCAGTCGATGCGAGTCGAAGTGTCGTAGTATTGCAATTTTCCCAGGCACTTGATTTGTTTGTTTATTTATTTATTTAATGCATACTGCAGACCTTCACAGGTCCAAGCAGGTGGGCACGGTACATGTAGTAAGTACATGTTAGGCACTCAAGTCACATAGAAAAGGAAAAAGAAAAGAATTCAACATACAAATACAGGTTTACACACCCAACACACAGTTTACACACAGTAAATCAACCAAAGTGATTCTTTATACAGAGTTTAGAAGGTTCTATTCTTCCACTGTTCGTGGAAAAAAAGAAAATTTAAATACACCTGTCCGTGCAAAATAAGGTGTTAGGGTTCCGGGGTGATGGTGTCTCGTATGCCTTGTCGATATGGGTGTCAGGTTACTGTCTAGGGTCTAGTGCTGTTTGTCTTTGAAGAAGTTTGGAGAGAAAATTAAGCCTAAATGTCTTCCGTCGTGACTCAAGGAGTTCAATGCCATTAGCTCTAATTAACTCAGAAGGTGAATCAGTGTGACGAAACTTAGAGTATATATACCTTACAGCTTTCCTTTGGATTCTTTCTAGTTTGTTGACGTTTTTCTCTGTGAACGGGTCCCATATTATGCATGCATATTCTAACTTTGGTCGGATTATTGATTGGTAGGCCAGGAGTTTGACATCAGGAGGAGCGTTTTTTAATTTGTGTCGTAAGAAAGACAGTTTACGGAAGGCGGAAGCGGAGATATTGTCAATATGTTGATTCCAAGATAAATTACTTGTGAGTGTTACTCCTAAATATTTGAACTCAGAAACTTGCTGTAAAGGTGACTCATTTAATGTATAAGTATACTGAATTGGATTTTTCTTCCGGGTTATACGCATGCATACAGTTTTATTTAAGTTCAAAGCCATCCCCAGCGATTGCACCATTCAAAACATTAAACAAACTGTGATTAAGGTCATGTTGATTTTCCGGGCAAGTAATTTCATTATATAAGACACAATCGTTTGCGAACAGACGAATTTGCACAGATGAACGTACCACACTTACAATGTCATTTATATACAGCAGGAACAGTAGGGGTCCCAAGACACTCCCCTGCGGTACTCCAGAGGCGACAGGAAGACAACCCGATCGCTGATCCCCAATTTCTACGTACTGAATTCAGTTTTTTAAATAATCAATAACCCAGAAAACTAAGATGCGAGAAAGACCAATATTGTTCAATTTTAGTATTAGTCTGTCATGAGGAACCCTATCAAACGCTTTACTAAAATCTAAGAATATCGCATCAGTTTGACCGTTCTTATCTAGAGTAGATGCAAAGGAATGACATATAGTGAGCAGTTGAGTCACAGTTGAAAACCCTTTTCTGAAACCATGTTGAGAATCAGTTAAGACAGCATTTTTTTCAAGATATTCGGTGATATGATGCGCGATTATATGCTCAATTACTTTACAGCATGCTGATGTTAAGGATATTGGGCGATAATTTTCAAAAAGCAAGCGGTTACCTTTTTTAAATACCGGTGCAACTCGGGCTGCCTTTCAGACACTAGGGAGCTTTGAAGATATCAAAGATACACGGAATATAATCACAAGATATTTCGCTATAACTTCAGCATATCGGCAAAGAAAGGTGTTTGGAATATTATCAGGACCGCTTGATTTCTTAGTTTTCAGTTTTAAGAGCATGGAAAATACACCCGGGTACGAAACAAAGTCAGCCTCTGTCGTGTGAAACGATGGAACATCAGATGGATATACACTTGGGCTAGTAAACACGCTAAGGAAGTATGTATTGAAATGCTCAGCTATAGTCTCTTTGTCCGTAACAATTGATTCATTTACTAACATTTCGGATACAGTCTTTTTTTTATCCGTCAAGTGGTACCAAAATTTTTCAGGGTCATTTTTATGAAGTTTGGGAGAGTTGTTTGGAAATAATAATCCATAGAAGAACGCACAGCTTGTGCGAGGCTAGCTTGTAATGGTCCGATTTTAGTCAAATCCGCACGCTTCTTTTTTAGACGTTTAATTTTACGTTTCAAGTGAATAATACTACGCGTTATCCAGGGGGTCTGTTTGTGAGTTTTCTTATTTCGGCTCGGGACAAATTTAGCTAAACAGTGTTCACACATTTTTTTAAACTGAGCTTAGAGAGCGCATACGTCATCACTGTCAAAGTCAACAAGATAATCAACTATGGACGCGTCATCTGCGCGGGAGTAGTCTTTGAAAGACCGTACTTGACAGCGTTTCTTATCACCACGTTTCAACAGTGGGACGGAAAGGCCCACAAGATAGTGATCAGATAATCCGGATTCGACAGACACGGTATATTCGCTGAACGCCCGATTGAAAAATATCAGATCTAAAACTGAACTGCAAGACCCTTGGACACGCGTTGGGTCGTGAACCAGCTGGGCCAAATCATGAGTGAACATAACACTAAACATAATGTTAGCATGCTCAATATTCTGGTGACCAGCGTGCATGAACTCCCAATTATTAGTTGGTAGATTGAAGTCACCTACAAGAATAATTTTATGTTTGTGATAGTGAGACATAGGTTGCTCAAGTTTGCTTAAGTAATCAGGGGGCGTGTCTGGAGGGCGGTAAAGCGCGTATAAAATAAAATGCTGACCCCAACAAGATAATTTAATGCACAAGCACTCCAAGTCAGCAATATCGTCCAGCAATATGGCTTCAATCTGTTGTTTGATTAGAACCGCCACACCGCCACCCCTAGAGGCGCGGTCTTTGCGAAGGACTTTGTAGTTCGGTGGGAATATTGCATCATCACTTATTTCGTTGCGTAGCCATGTTTCAGTAATTACTGTAACGTGCGGATCATGCTGGAGTGAAGTGGTTTCAAGGAGGTCAGTTTTATTTACAATACATTGCGGATTTACATTAACAAGGCGTAGGTTTTTGTTTCTACTGCTGAATAGGGGTTGATCGTTCCTGTCATCATACTCGTTAGGTACATGAAAAGGGGCATCGGGGAAAAGGGGCATTGATCGTTCATAGGTTGGCATGTGGTCGCTTCCATGAGTTTAATAGTCCGCGAACCACTTAACCTTTCCACTTAGCTTCGTGACACAACTGTCAAGACAAGGCAGCTGCTGTATGTCGTTCCCCGTAGAAACGTTGGGCTTCCGTCGTTTACACAAAGCAGCTGCTGCTCCGGAGCAAAAGAGAATACTTGCCTCCCGCGATAATCGATCTTCTGACGTTTTCATAGCACAGTGGGTGGTGAGCGTTGAAATCTCCGGTGATGATTCATGGTCCAGGTGTGGCTGTTAGCACTGCATGCAGTCTTTCAGGTTCGAAATGGTTTTGAAGTGATATATTTGCACCTACTAGCGTGAAACTGAGGTCTCTACGTTTTACTTTCAAGTAGATGACTGGTTGTCATCGTGAGGTACTACACAGTGCTCGATATAGGTAAGGTCACATCTGATATATACAATCACTTTACTCGGTTCGTTGCAGGTAGCGAACATGAAGGCTTCGTGCTTGTACAGTCGTATTGCATTTTGTAGCCAGGCTCACAGATAAGAATAATTAGAATCTGGTTTATAAACACGAATTGTCGGATATCAGAAATACGGAGCTTGAGACCTCGGGCATTCCACTGAAAAATCGAAACTCCTTTGAGTTCTTTAGAAAAGACTTGCCGAGGAGGAGCCATGGTGTCTTTTCAGACTTTATAGGGCCGGCTTCAGCACATCCACTAACTGAAGTTAACTCTTAGCAGCCGAACTGTCAATGCTAGTGAGGAGCATACAAATGGTATTCATGAGCGCCTTTATCATGGCTACGATTTCTTTATTGCGACTATCAGCATATTCTCGTTCTGAAGTGACTTTAGACAAGCGATGTGGCGGTTCAAACGGCGGGCCTATCGTTAGCAGTGCTGGCGAGCCGGTGATGCTCTTGTCATGCTTGGATGATTTGTCGTCAGTGTGTCTGCACGCTTGAGGTGATATGCGGGCGATCATTTGGTGAGGTACAGTTCTTGCTTCGCACTGGGCCTCCTCAGGGGCTTCTGGGGACGAGACCTTGCGGCGTCGTACTTTGGCAGCAGCCTCCCTGTGAGTTGAGGAATCCTGGACCATTTGCCTCCACACTTGCGCTTCCTTTTTCATGCTTGGGCAATCTTTCGACGATGCTTCGTGAGAGCGATGACAGTTTCAACATTTTCGAAGTTCTGCCTGGTAAGCGTCTACGCAATGTGATTCTGAGCATAGCGAGCACACAGCCAGGTTTGTACAAACAGCACTGATATGTTCCATTCTGTAACATTTCCGGCATTGAAGGGGCTTCGCTACGAAGGGTAGCAATGTGTTTCGAAAATGGTCGACCTTTATTTGCGATGAAAGGCTGTCTCCCTTCAATACGAGCTTCACGCAGGGTATTCGCCAAGGCGACGGGCTTGCAGTAGGGTAAGTTCCGCAGACACCGATATAATGAGAGTCACTTTCGCTGGTGGAAATGTCGACATCGTAAATGACGCCTGCAGTAGAATCGCGGCCATCAGGTATGTATGAACGAACACTGATGTTACCCAACATCTTGACGTTCTCAACACTTTCAATGTGCTTCGTTGAGGGACGTCTATGGCGAGGATATTCTTACGGCCAATAATCCACACGTCCACGATCTGTCCCTGGGCGAGTTCCTCAAGAGACCTAGACGTGGCTTGACGATTGAGCCGGTTGAGAGACTATGAGCCGCATCAACTGGCACAAACAGAATTGTGTATATCGTAGGCTCTGGCGTCTTAGTATCATTCTTACTTGTTGATGGCGCCGGCATCACTGGTCTTGTTTTTGGCTGACGCCCTGACACAAGCCTGAAGTCGCCTTCGTCGGAATATTTGTTACTGGCTGTAGAGTAAATCAGCGTGTCCTTGCTCTCGCTATCACTCAGGTGGCGTGTACGCTTTCTTAGCTGCAGATGACGTCGATGGTTGTTGTGAAAGGCCAGGCAAATCCACGTCCATCGCAAAAGTCACTGGAATGGTGTCTTCCACAAAGCCACAGAAAAAATTGGCAGATCCCACGCACAACGGAAATCGACGATATTTGACGCACGAGTGAGAATTGTTGATCTGTCATCTCAAAATCAGCAAAACGCTACAAAGTGGAGGTAAATGATGCCGTACATGATTTTCGCGTCATAATTATCGTGTTTGAATGTGTCGTTTACATTCATCATCTATTCACGTCACATGATACCAAATTTAGCATATGTGGAGCTAGCAAAACGGCCGCAGGCACGCTAAGAGCGTGGTATGCTGTCATAATGATACATTACACGCGAGGAAGGATTATCATGTTTTCACCAGTCATATATTTCATCTATCATTGACGTCACGTAACACCAAATTTGGTATAAGTGGAGCTAGGAAAACGGCCACGAGCGCATCATGAAGGGCCCAATATACTCCAATGTAGCGTTGACGCACGCGCACTCTGGGCACAGCGACGCTACGTTTGCAAAACGCAAGCACTTATAGTCTGACGCCAGGCGCGACCAGTGTCCGCCGGTGCGGACCGTCGGCAACCGAAGTGAAAAGCGACATGCTGCAATTCGCTCCGATGCGTTACCCAGACAACACTGCGTCTCCCTATTTTCATGACGAAAGGACTCTGTACGCGCTGAAATGAGCATGCGTCAAAGCAACGCAGCGTGGCGGTGCAAGCGAGTATATGGTAGGACCAGTGCCTGACATGCCAACGCCGGCGTGACGCGACAAAACGAGCGCCGGCGAGCCCGCGCACCGAATCACGTCGAAATGTATTGGCGTAGTCATGTTCTCACAAGAGATGTAGTCATGTTCTCACACGACACGCATGTCATGATTATCATGTGTACACCAGTCACATACCTTTGTCATTCATTGGCGTCATGTAATACCGAGTTTGGTATAAGCGAAGCTAGTGAAACGGCCGCGTGCGCATCATGAGCGTGGATAGTAGGCTTGTCGTTACATGACACGCAAGTCATGTGTTTCTTGTTAGGGTCTGTCAGTTGTGTTCGCCATGCAATCATCTCATACCATACAAGTTTTGCAACATGCCGTGCGAATGAAACCACCGCAAGAGCTGCAGAGCCAATAAATGTATATCATGACATTCATGACATACATGTCATGATTTCGATGGTATGACAAGTTAAATATGTTCTCCATAGTGTCTTGTTGTGTTATACCAAGTTTGGTATTGATACCAATATTGAAACGTCCAGGAGAGCTAAAAGTCTTAGTCGTCCAGATAGATAGATAGATAAATAGATAGATAGATAGATAGATAGATAGATAGATAGATAGATAGATAGATAGATAGATAGATAGATAGATAGATAGATAGATAGATAGATAGATAGATAGATAGATAGATAGATAGATAGATGCGCTCAAAGTGGCTGAAGTTTGCTGAGAAATGCCTCGGATTTAAAAACTTAAACAGTTACAGATACTGACAGCAGTGTTCTACGCCAGAATCACTTCGTCATTGCCTTCCATCGAAGACGCAATTCTCTATGCTGGGAATGGCCGGCCCGCCCAGCTAACAGCTTGCGTCGAGACGCGCTCCTCTAATCAAGCGTGACCATTAGCCAGGCCACGTCCGTTGCTGTGCTAAACGGCTCACCGCGGAGATGGTGTTGTGGTGGTGAAACATTTATTAACCATTAAATGGTTACAGAGAGGTAATTGGGGGGCGGCCTTATTGGCCTCCTACCGTCACAGCACTAGGTGTAGCCCCTATTCCGGAGCTCCATTGGCAAGCAACGCCACCCGCGCCCGTTGAACGAAGGCCTTTTGGGCCTTCAGGTCTCGACAGCCGAGCAGGGCCGCCTCCCAGTCTTCTCTCGTGGGGTTGGGGTTGGGGGGATAGATGGATTAGATTGGCACGCCCAGACGACGTGAAAGATGTCAGCCACCTCACCACAAAAGTGGCACGTGCCATCAAAGGATGAATTGAAATGTTTTGGCACCGCCGGGCACAGTACGTTATTGGTAAACAGTTTTTAAAAGAGGCGCTTGTCAGCGCGATGCAGTCCCTTACAAGGGTCTGGATAGCGCCGGTGCTCCTCCTTGTAGTAATTGGTAATATCTTTGAATGAAAGGGCATAATTGTGTGATTGGGAGTAGGCTTCCAAAGACAGGGAGATAGCCGGGAAGAGAGTGCGCGGGCGGCCTGGTCGGCCTGTTCGTTACTCTTAGTCCTTGGTGACCGGGTGCCCAAACCAGATTTCGCGGAGTTGGATTAATGTATCGGCAGCTAGGTTCCAGTATGCACTGAGCAAGCGGTGAAGCCCATCCTAGCTGATAGTTCCGACAGGCCCCTCGTGAGTCGGTGATGATATGTTGAGAAGAGGGATAGGTGAGAGCCAGAGCGATGGCAATCTCCTGCGCATGTGTTGCGCTGTAGGCTTTAAAAGTGAGCCCGTTTACGGTGTTTGTGTTGTGCATGACTGTGGCCGTATACCACACCCCAAGGAGAAGGCCGGTAACGTCCACGTAGCACACGTGTTCCTCTTGACCAAAGTGTAACTGCAACGCTTCCGCACGCGCCTGGCAGCGACCACTGCGGTTTTCTTCAGGCATGTTGCGGGGAAAGGATCGGACCCGGAGGGCGCGTCTACCAGGTTCTGGCACTCTCACCCTTTCCTCAATATAATATTCCTGTTTGATGTGTATTCGGTCCAAGAAGCGGTGACCGGAATAGGTCTGTGCAAGGCGCGTTTATTGGTTAACGAGGTGGGCTTCTCAAAGTTCCCGGTAGGTACTCACCACGCCTAAGGCCAGAAGTCTCTGGTTGGACGTGGTGATAGAGAGGTCGAGGGCCCGCTTGATAATTTCACGGCGGATGACTTCGAGTTGATCATCCTCGTGTTTGCGTAGCTGCAAGTAGAGAATCGATTAGAGTATTCTACTCGTTACAAAAGCATGGGCAAGCCGCATTGCATCCCTGCTACGCAATCTGCCCCACTTGTTGGGGACCCGGCGGACCATACGGCCCACTTGGTCTCCCACCGTGCAAAGCTTGGCTATTGTGGTGTAGGCCTTGCGTTGGTGGTGTATGAAGAGGCCAAGGACGCGGATCTCCTTGGCCTCATGAATCGTTCCCGAGGGAAGACTGATATGAAGCTGAGTTGTGTCTCCAGAGGGGAGGGACGTACGAGCACAAATTCTGCCTTAGCCGGGGCACACTGGAGTCCGCAGTAGGTTGCGTAGTCGTCGACTACAGTCGCTGCTGCTTGCGGGCACGACTCCATGTGACCCAGGTTACCTTGCGTGGCCCAGATCGTGATATCATCCGCATAAAGAGCATGATGTATTCCTGGTAGAGAAGCCAATTTGGGGGAAGATAAAGCATGGCTATATTATATAGAAGAGGAGAGAGGACCACGCCTTGAGGAGTTCCCCTCGTGCCGATGACGTAAGGCCCATGTTCCTCATATTGTATGCGTCTTGTATGCGTATGTAGGCTTGACGGTCTGTAAGAAACTGTCTAACATAATTGATTGTTTTATAACCATAGTTGGTCTGACTGAGGTGGTCAAGGATTACTTCATGCTTCACGTTGTCGAATGCCCCTTTAAGATCCAAGGCCAAGACTACTTTGTCATCGTGAGGGCATTCAACAGGATCTAATATGTCATGGTGGAGCTGTAGAAGTATATCGTGGGCTGACTTCGGAGGGCGGAAACCAAAGATGGTGTCCGAAAAAGTGGGCTGTGTTTCTAGAAGTTCGGAGAGTCTGTCGCGTACCATCGTTTCTATCAGCTTGCCGACACAAGACGTGAGGGAGATGGGGCGAAGGTTCTCCACGTCAATGAGTTTACCTTCCTTCGAGATGAAGGTCACGAGAGCTGAATTCCGTTCAAGAGGGAGGAAAGTTTCTGCGTCCCAATTGTTATTAATGTATTCGAGAAGCGTGGTGTAGTCTGTGTCGGGAAGATTGGCCAACAGTTTGACCGTAACCAGGTCACGCCCGGGTGCAGTGCCACGCTTTATCTTGCATAACCCCACCTGGAGGTCGTGGAGCTGGAACAGGGTGGCCAACTGCGTGTTCGTTTTGCCTGCGTAATAGTTTGCGGCCGTCCGGGGATCCTTGGTGGTGCACAGGTATCAGTCCCTGAGCGGGTGTGCCAACTGTGTTGTCGTTCCTGTAAAGTTGTGCATGACCTTATGTAAGGGAAGTTGAGTTTCCGTGCGTGTTTGTGTTGGATTGATGAGAGCGTGAAACAGGCGCCACGTGTTGCGACCAGACGTCTGGCACGCAGCCGTGTTGCACCTGTCCACCCAGTTAGTGTCGGCTAGCTGAGCAGCATATTCCGCAGCTTGCTCCGTGAGTTCTAGGATGAGTTTCTTGAGGTGTCTGTTATGTTTCTGTTTTTTTTTCTTCATTTGATGAGGCTGTGGCGGGCCTGCCAAAGATGGAGGAGGTGATTGTCCACGTCCGTTTGAATTTATGTGAGCTGTATCAGGTGTTCGTATTGTTTCAGTGTAGACGTCAGTGGTTTAGACCAGGTGTCGCATCCCGACTGGAAAGGATCTACGATAGGTAGAGAGGTGCGGAAAGTTGTCCAGTCTGGGATTCGAGCTTGTGTAAGTGGGCGTTTTAATGGACGCATGTACAAGGTTGTGTTTAGTACACAATGATCACTACCGAGAGTGTCCTGTGTGTTCAGCCAGTCGGCATGGCGTATGTTGCGTGTAATTGTGAGGTCCGGGCAAGTATCTCGTTGAACAGAGTTGCCTACACGTGTTCGGCTGGCGGGATCAGTGTCGAGGTTGAGTCCATGTGTAGAAAGAAGTTCCGCAAGCTTCTTTCCACGCGTGTCCTCTCACGGGTAACCCCATAACCTGCTTGGGGCATCGAAGTCACCGACGATCAGAAGGGGGTCCTTTCCTGCCACCTGCATAGCTTATGTGAAAGTTTCGCTGAACGTGACGTTCTTAAACTTTGGAGGACAGTAAATGTTTAAAATATGAACAGGTGGGTCAGATCGCCTTATTTGCAACACCGACACAATCATGTATGGGAAAGGCGGTGTTGTGGAGAGTGTGACTTCCTGGGCGGTACATTGCTTGTGAACAAGTATACAAGTCTCCAGATTGTGTTGAAATGTATAGTATTTTGTGAGTTTGACGTTCGTGCTGGGTTCCTGAAGGGCAACCATGGCAACGAGGAACTCAAAGGTCTCAAGATAGAGGCGGAAATGAGCCCGCTTCCTGTGGTTTTTGAGACCTCTGCAGTTGCACTGTGTCAGTAACAACGGCTGAGTTGCTCGGGCTCGCGACCTACGGTTGGGGGCCATGTTCGGAGATGGAAGGTTGGGTTGTGTTGTTAAGATTACTCAGTTCACTAGCACTCTGTGCTGACTTGCGGGAGTCTTCAGAAAAGTCAGACTCATTTGTAGTCACTCTGTTAAATTTTGAGGGGCGAATAACGTCCCTAGTAGGCCCTACGCGCTTAAGGACGCGTGGATTGTCTAGTATCCACTTTTGGATAACGTGAGTTACAGTTTGTGTCACTTGTGCGATGACAGTCTCCATCTGACGAGCAAGGGTGTCGTGGATAATTTTGGGGAGGTCAGCCAATTGTGTTTCTATTGCATTCACTTGGGTCTCTAGGGCTGCGACGCGACTCTGTACAGTAATAGGAATCTCCCTGTCTGTTATATTTTCCTCTTAGTCACTCAACGAGGGCTGAAGAGTGGGATTGGTTCTGAGCGAGTCAAGTTCGCTGGTTAGTTTTTCGTTCTAAGATCGCAAAAGGGCGAGCTCATGCCTGAATTTTTGTGTTTCGGTAGTGCTTGTGGGAGAAGAAGATGGAGGGGAGGGAGAGGAGGCGACCTCCGCCCAATTGCCTACCTTGGGTTGGTTGCGTGCAGCGTTGCCAGATGGAGCGACGAGAGCCGGTGATTCCGCCGCGCCAGCTGGTAGCGTTACAATTGCTGCTTTGCCAGGTGTTGGCGCCTTGCCAGTTGACAGGCGCTTCGGTTTTGTTGGGGCCCCCGATGTCCTGGACCCTGGTTCCTGAAGCCTGATGAATTTTTTGGTGCATTAGCGGGAGCTGGTGAGGTGCGGACCCCCGCAAACTATGCACGTTGGGTTGCTTTCGTTAAGGGCCATCCCCTCAGGACCAGCGCCCACGTTTTGGCCACAAATGCTGCATCTTTCGATGACCGGGTTGGAATATATATCCGCCCGGTGCCCCAGTACGCCACAGTGGTAGCACGCTGGCACTGTCTTCTTGTACTCCCTGACAGGAGTCAGTTCTGCGTTATCGTGGACGAAACGCGGAACGTTACTTCCCGCGAAAGTCAACACAGCTACGTTGGAGTTCCCCAGCTTGCGCGCATAGACTAGTTCACAACCAGGCCACTGCACACTTAGTTTCAGGGACGTACTGGTTTCGAGGTTGTGCACAGAAATGACGCTGCGACACACATCACCGGTGAACTTGAGGTGACCGCGAAGCGGCAGCGGCCCTTTTGTGATGTTGATTTGAAAGTCCGACAGCAGTTTCTGAACCACCTCGTTATTCTGCGGGCCACAGAGTGATGTTTTGCTCCTAATTGGGAGAAATGGTGATGTCATTTATGTGCTGCCTTCCGATGAATTGGGAAATGGCAGCGCCGAGCTCACCTTGTTTAAACGCTGTCTTGAGGCGCCGCGGAGACGCCTCGCCGAGATCTGCGATGCCCTCGGCAAAGAATAATATACCTTCGCACACCGCATGTTCTTCTCGCGAATAATTGTTCATGAGCTGGGCTGACAAACAGTGCTTAAGCTTAGATCAAGTGAGCAGGTTCACCTCCAAAGCTCGGTGGGCTCACGTGGTAGCATCACCCAGCTCTGGGGGATCGCTTTTGTAGAGTAATGGCATCGCCCCGTCTGTCTTTACCGAGCTTGAAAAGATGTGAGGGGTGTGAGTCACTAGAGCAGCAAGTGTGACATTTGAATTTAAGGGAGTGGTGGTTATCACTGGCACGTGCACTTGCTGTGTCAGCAGCCTTCAGCGGGAGCTTTTACACTTTTCTGAATGCTGCACTCTTAACGTGAAGAGGCTGTGTGAAAAATGTACTCGAAGCGTCCGTATCGGTGTTCTGTAGAGTTGCGCGGGGTTGAATCTAAAAAAATTAGCTGCCAGCCTCGCATTGTACACCTTTACAATTTGTTCGTGTCACAATATTCGCTGCACTCTTGCAATGAAACGGTGATTTTTTAAATATTCTGCTATTCAAAAATAGGAGTATTTTTTAGATAAAGAGGTGGGTGAAGCCCTGATGCCCGGCATTGGGAAAAGAATTATTTTGGATGGACCTTCACTCATAGCGGTAGAGAGAAACAAAGAAAGAAAGAAAGAAGAAAAGGGACATGGAAGGAAAAGAGAAAAAAAAGATGTAAATAGAGAAAGAAAGAAATAAAAAGGGAAGAGAGAGAGGGACAGAAAGAAGTTAAGAAAGACTGGGAGAAAAGAACGAAGAAAGAGATCAAGAAAGAAACAGAAAGAATGTAAAAAAGAAAGAAGAATGACTGATATTGGTGAATAGAGAGTGGGCCGTCGATATTCTCTCAAGCGTTAAAGCGTTCCGGCGTTTACACATGTGCACTCAAAGTTTGCTGCGTTATTGCGAGCAAGTGGCTGCGCGAACTCCAGAATAAATTCTAATGTTCGCGTTGGGCACGCAATCTTGTCGAAAATTTCTAAAGTACTCTAGAAGACTCGTAGTTATTTGGGTGCGGTTTGCAAAAAGTAGTGGTTACACGCTTGGTAAAATAAACACTAGCAAAAAGAAAAGAAAAAGTGCGCGTTGGGCAAAAATATACATGGCCCCCATGACTCTTGACGCGTTAATGGAGGTGTGACTTCTCTGTCAATAACCTCCCGCACAAAAATAGCGTCTCCTTTTTGCTCAAACACGAACACAAACGTAAAGATATAAATAATAACTGTACATCTTTTTTAACATTGTTAGTTTTCGTTTCTTACAAACAAGTTTTCGAAAAGTCGGCACAATGCGGAGCAGCACAAAGCTGGGTCAGATGATATTGAAGTTCTCCATGATTTTGCGATATACTTGTGCCCGTTTCATCCTACTGCTTTCCCACAAAGAGGTCGTTTCCACAGAGCTGAAGTGTGTACGCCGTTTTCAAAACACACACCAAAAAACGGTATCTCCAATTTATTTTTTTTCGCTTCCTCGTGGCTTACGTCCAGTTTTTTCGTCCTATCTGTTTCCCTTGGTTTGTCATGCGAGCCTTCGAAGGAGCAAAGCCCTGTTTCTATTTCGCCAGTGGCCGCAGAGAAGAGTCGTGATTTATCGCAGCCTTAAGTCGTCGAATGTGGTCTTCGTGTTCGCGGGCTTCAATATTCCTTTTTGAGAGTTCCCTTTCTTCCGGCTGAAGAAATAGCCATTGCTTCGTCGGCAATATCAGTACATTTGCTGTTTTATTCTTCTTGTTGTCTCTTGTTTTTCGTTCTTTCAATATCTACAAAGAGTTCTTTGCTGGCCGAATGGCTTTGTCTGCCATTTATGTGCTGAAAAAAACGCTATTGCGCTCAACAATTTTGATTAAACAACAATTCAGCATTTTCAGTGCTGCAGGCGCTGGTCACTATTCTATGTTGAATGATATGTGGGGTTAACGTCCCAAAATCACTATATGATTATGAGAGAGCCGTAGTGGAGAGCTCCTGAAATTTAGACCACCTGGGGATCTTTAACGTGCACCCAAATCTAAGTACACGGGCCTACAACATTTCCGCCTCCATGAGAAATGCAGCCGCCGCAGCCGGGATTCGATCCCGCGAACTTCGGGTCAGCAGCCGAATACCTCACTGGACCACTGTCACGAGGCCACTGCGGGGGGGGGGGGGGGCACTGTTCTATGTCACAATTTGAGGAAAGAAGCAAGCAAGTACTATGTCTTAGGAGCGCATTCGGAAATAGCACTCAGCCACTTTTTTTCGGAAAAAAGTGTGATTGACAAAATAAACTGCAATTCGACAGAGACCCTTTCTTGAATTTTAAGGAAGTCAAATCAGTGATTGTCTGAGCAAGTCGGAAATGTAACGCACTCCAACGTGCTTTACATTTTATTGCGAGTCCGTAAGTGTTGAAGACGGCAAAAGTAAATGTTATGGTGGCTTTGTCTTGCAAGAAGCAGCCGTGGTTGATGATAAAGAATAATTACCCGAAGGGCTTGTGAAAATATCATCGGCAACAGGAAAAGAAGCGTGCGGAGGCCCATTCACATGCATATGCGAGGTAACCCTACGTCCTGCTCCGGGTAATCATGATGTAGATTGCAAGCAGAATATATCGTATGTGGAAGGAACGAAAAAAAAAGCAGAATAGAAAGGAAAGGCAGGGACGCTAACCAGTCTAGAAGAGCTGGTACGCTAACCTGCACAGTGTAAAGGGTGGGGGAGTTTCAAAAAGTGAGAAATAGAGAGTGTGCACACAGTCACGCACCGCGTGTTTTGTCGAATGGTGTACAACGCATTGTGCACATTCAGGTAGGCTTCCTGAGTGGACAACTAGCGATCACTTGACTTCATTATGTTGCATATTCCTGCAGAAAATTATTTTGCTGGAGACACTACTGTGTTGGAGAAACAATTGATGTCCCGTTTTTCTAGTATTATTAGGATGATGATGACGCCGTCACTATGGCTCTTCCCACTCAGGGGGATTGACCAAGAATTTAGGATATGATATTCAAGTGATACGCAATCCTAACAGAAAGAGGATAAAGCGCACTTAAATACAGAAAGCGTGCAATAATTTCTTTTTGTCATTTCAACCACACAGAAGAATATATATCTTTATTTGTAATTGAAGTCATTTCGAACACGTTTAAAATTGGCGTTTAGAATTTGCTTAATATTTACTATAATAAGAAATATGCAAATAAGAATTTGGGGGCATATTCGTTTTGTTTCATGAACTTCATTGCAAACAGCATGAAAATAATTCCTGTGGCTGTAGCCTACAACCGACGCACCAAAAAAGAGTATATTCACAATTGTGAAGGGCAGCACCAGGTTAGCGAATGGTATGACAAAGATACCTTTTCATAATAGTCTGTAACGGTGACTTGACGAAAAATAATGCTCTATTGATTACAGATCTGTACAAAAGCTGCGTATGGGAGATATTCCCAGAACAGCTCTGTATGAATATAGATTTAAAGGAGGCACACGACTTCGTAATCTTCTTAGCATGAGTTCCAGTTGCCTAGTATGACGCCAGTCGAATTTCCATCAATATTTCAAATATTTAAATTCAGTGCATGGTGTTACTGATTCTATGGCATCTGCCCTGAGTAAACATTTTCGATATCTTATCGCCGTTACACTGGCCAGCCCCGGAAGTACAGAAAGTATTGGACCATTTAATATCATTCGAGCTAACGAGTCCGCCAATTCATTTAATTCCAACCCGCAATGTTCAGGTACCCATAAAAATTTTAAAAGCTTCAGCTGTGGAGGAATTAGAGTAAGGAATGTTCTTAAGACATCTGATTTAGATGGAGCTGTCAGTGACGTCCATACGAGCAAGGAGTCTGTAATATTGTAGCAGTGTGGGTGTCCAAAGCTTGTTTTCGTAGTGCTAGAGCGATTGCCAATAGTTCAGCTTCAAAAATAGGTGTGAACTCTGGTAGCCTGACTCAAAATGACCAGTGAAGTGAAGGAGAGTAAATACCTACTTCTGCCTTTTCCTCTATTACTGAAGCATCAGTGGCTATTACATTATTTGATTCCACGTGTGCAAGGTAATCTTGCAAGCGGCTATTTAGGACCCTGTGTGATTGAAATTTAGGCTTATAGGGCAAAATCGCATCATAATTTATGATAAGATTTTGATTTGGCACGTTTTCTACTGGCGCATCTTGAATTTTGACGTTTATTCTGTCTAGTTGCTTCTGGACAAAAATTATTTTGTGGTGTATGAAAACGTGGCCATGAGCAAAAACAAAAAAAGAGTCTTGGTCATTGATGAATACGTACTCTGATCGTCTTAGTGTATAGCTATGAAATTTTAGATAAGCCTGAATTGTCAGGATACGGCATCGACAAGGCAAGGTTGGTGAGCGCACCTCCTGATACAAAACATTTTTCGCAACAAACTTAGGAAGCTTTTGGCATAGTCGCAGGGCCTCACGCTCGAATACAATCAAAGGTTTAAGTTTACAAGCAGGGCCACCTGAGAATAACACACACCCGAATTCAAGTATGGGACGCATATACATTTTGTAAATTATAACCAAGTGTCTCTGCGTAAAGCATACATGTGCTCGTCAGTCTGCGAATCATGCCTAATACACGTTGTGCCTTACATACCATACTTTCTAAGCAAGGAGCCCAGTTTAATTTATCATTATAAATCATTCCCAAATATTTAAGCAACTCAACTTGCAGAATAAGCTCTTCTTTCAAACAAATAATAATTGAGTTAGGATCTGTTAACGTGAATATCAACATTGCACATTTGTTTACATTTAATGACATGGATATTGTCTCTAGCCACATCTCTAGCAAATTCATACACCTCTGCAGCTTTAGATATAAGGAATAATGTCAATATAAGTATCAATGTCGAGTATTCTTTTGCTTTGTTTGAAATGAATACTAAAAAAACTGTTTGAGCTTTTGAGGCTCAAATTTTGATTATTTCTATGCAAGGAGTGAAGCTGATTGATAGCCGAAAATTAGATACAAATTTATTTTGAAATATAATTAACATAAATTCCAACACAATCAAAACAAGTGTTTCTTTCATTTTCTTTTTTGAAATTTAATACCGAGTGCCTCGAAATGATGGCATGCCACTTTGACGCAGTTACAGACAGGGGATCATAATTCGCCCCTGAACGGACTATAGTATTAAGTTGCGTTACCATGTAGGAGTTATTCTACGCGTCAATAATCTTCAGCGACCTTTTTGCTGATATTCACTTCATTTTTTATTTAGCTCTCTCTCTCTCTCTCCATTTGGCTACGTTCCTACGATACTTAACGTGCGTTTCCTGTAGGATAGCGTACAAAATGGTGTTTTTCGTTCTGGTTATTGTTCCTGCTTTACTCTTCAATTTTATGTTGGTCGTTGCAAATAACTATAACCACAACCAGCTCTGATAGCGCAACTATTACTGAGGTCTCTATTACGGCAATAGCATACTGATACTGTACACCCGAATACTTGAGGCTATCTTAAGCTTTACACTGTTGGAGAAATCGCTTCTCTATAGCTTACAAATATTGTACTCAAGTTGCAAGTTGCAATTATTGTACACAAAATGCAATGCTCAAGCTGCAATGCACAATGTAGAAGCTTTCCTACATTGTGCTTATATGTTAAGAGTACATATAGTAGGTGATGATGGCACGAGCACCCAGCTGGACTCGGCTGATGTGCGCCACGCGCTCGGGACTTCTCGCAGCTGAAGGACATCTTTGGTGTTCGACTGACGCGTAGTTCTACGACCACACTTACTTTGAGTTGCGGGCACAAGTTCGCCCTTTTAATAAATACGTTTTATTATACCCCCGAGTCCTTCAACATAGCTACAATATAGTAACAGTCACAAGAATTGTTAGACAAATGCAATAGAACCAATTCCTATTATTGCTGGGAAAATGGACTGTTAACAAAGTAACCTAAGAGAAGGCACTCGAATGCGCTAAGGACAACAGTTGATCATAAGACTGATAATTTCAACCAGAAATCGTTTGTGGAAAGAATGAGAATTTAAATAGATTTGTTTTGACAAAATAGAAAATTTTAAAAGCACATAAGTGTGATGAGTGCATCGTGATGTAAGTGCAGGTAGGTATGAAGCTGGGTCAAGCCCGAGCTCCCGAATAAACAAAGATTATAAATATTATAGCGTTGATCCTTTCGCCGTGGCTGCAGTGAAAAAACCTCTTGAGATTCCATACATGACGTAATGGAAAACTGGGGGTCATATAAAGCAAAGGTAAACTACACAGCCTTTCGCTGAATTTCCTTTAGCACGTTAATGTTGATGTTGGTGTATAGGTCCCATATTATAGAAGCATATTCAAGCATACCCACGCCTAGCCGTGCGTGGCTTTGCCGTGTCCGAGGAAAAGGGGATCCTGGGGGTTGAGCCGACGCTGGGTGATTGGACCGTTAAGGCCCCCCGGCAGAGGCAACACACCCCTTTGGCCCCGGCTTCACGTAGACGGCACCCCTGAGCTGACCCACCCAGGGGAATCGGCAGTCGCCTTTTCCTATCTCTCTCTCCCTACATCTTCGTCTTTATCACTTACTATTTATCTGTCCTGTCTTCTACTCTCTTCCGTGTACTTCCAAACTTCCTGGTGGCTAGGGTTAACCCTGTGCAAATAGCCTACCTTGGTCTAGGCGCATTGGGTTATAGTGGCGTTGTACGGCTGGCATCTGCAGGTTTCAGCATTTGTAAACTTGTAGCGTCCCCTCGTTGGGCTCCGTGGTGGGTGGCCGCCAACGCTGCTGAACAACAATAAGGAAGACATGCATGGAGCATTCCCACTACTGTCAGATCGTACCGGCTTAAAGCCGGTACGCACCGATGATCTCACCAGAGAAGGATTGGCCACCCTGGTGCAGTATCTGGCCACCCCCTCCCGTAGGCATTCGTCAATTAACTCACGGCCCTCAGTCCCCACCAGCTGCGGAGCAACTGACCACGGCGGCGGTCAGATCTGCAAAGCAGCAGAGGGTGCTAGGAATCTCTGGATACGGACAGGCCACCATTGAAACTTGAACTTAGCAACGTTTAACGTTAGAACGTTATCTAGTGAGGGAAGTCTAGCTGTATTATTCGAGGAGCTAGAAGGCATTAAATGGGATATAATAGGGCTGAGTGAGGTTAGGAGGACAGATGAGGCCTATACTGTGCTACAGAATGGGCACGTCATTTGCTATCAGGGCTTGGCAGACAGAAGAGAACTGGGAGTAGGGTTCCTAATTCACAGAAACATAGCTGGCAACATAGAGGATTACTATAGCATTAATGAAAGGGTCGTAGGCATTGTAATTAAACTGAATAAAAGATACAAAATGAAGGTAGTACAGGCTTACCCGCCTACATCCAGCCATGATGACGCTTCAGTTGAAAGCTTCTATGAAGACGTGGAATCGGCAATGAGTAAGGTGAAAACACAGTATACTATAGTAATGGGCGACTTTAATGCAAAGGTAGGGAAGAAGCAGGCTGGAGACCAGGCAGTAGGAGATTATGGCATCGGCACTAGAAACGCCAGAGGAGAGCTACTAGTAGAATTCGCAGAACGCAATAATCTGCGTATTTTGAATACCTTCTACCGAAAACGACAAAACCGCAAGTGGACATGGAGAAGCCCTAATGGCGTAAATAAGAACGAAATAGACTTTATAATGACTGCACACCCAGGAGTTGTGCAAGATGTGGAAGTGGTTGGCAAGGTAAGATGCAGTGACCATAGAATGGTACGGGCTCGAATCCGCCTGGACTTGAAGAAGGAACGACAGAAACTGATACGCAAGAAGCCAATCAATGAGCTAGCACTGAGAGGGAAAGTACAGGAATTCAGAGTGTCACTGCAGAACAGGTACTCTGCTCTTAGCGAGGAAACCAACCTTAGCGTAGATACAATGAATGATAATCTGACGAGTATCATCACGGAGTGTGCAGTGGAAGTTGGAGGCAAGGTAGCTAGACAGGACACCGGCAAGCTTTCCCAGAAAACGAAGAACCTAATTAAGAAGCGTCAAATCATGAAAGTGTCAAGTACAACAGACAAAATAGAACTGGCAGAGCTTTCGAAGTTGATTAATAGACGTAAAGTATGCGATGTAAGAAGGTACAACATGGAGAGAATTGAGCACGCTCTGAAAAACGGAGGAAGCGTCAAAGCAGTGAAGAGGAAACTTGGGATAGGCAAAAGGCGGATGTATGCACTAAGGGACAAAGAAGGCAAAATAACTACCAATATGGATAGGATAGTTAAAATAGCGGAGGAGTTTTACAGAGATCTGTACAGTAGCCGAGACAACCACGACCTTAATACTATAAGAACTAGCAGTAACCCAGACGACACCCCACCGGTAATGATAGAAGAAGTCAGAAAAGCTTTGGAGAGCATGCACAGAGGCAAAGCTGCTGGTGAGGATCGGGTAACATCAGATCTGCTGAAAGATGGAGGACAGATTGTGTTAGAAAAACTAGCCACTTCTATTTACGAGGTGTCTCCTGACGGGAAAAGTACCAGGGTCTTGGAAGAACGCTTACATCATCTTAATACATAAGAAAGGAGATGACAAGGACTTGAAGAATTACAGGCCGATCAGCTTGCTCTCTTTAGTATACAAGCTATTTACAAAGGTAATTGCTAGCAGAGTAAAGAAAACATTAGAATTCAATCAACCAAAGGAACAAGCAGGATTTAGAACAGGCTACTCAACAATTGACCACATTCATACTATCAATCAGGTAATAGAGAAATGCTCAGAGTATAACCAACCACTATACATAGCCTTCATAGATTACGAGAAGGCGTTTGATTCAGTAGAAATATCAGCCGTCATGCAGACACTGCGGAATCAGGGCGTAGATGAAATATCTATAAACATTCTGGAAGAAATCTACAGGGGATTAACTGCTACCATAGTGCTTCATAAAGAAAGCAAGAGAATACCAATAAAGAAGGGTGTAAGGCAGGGGGACACAATCTCCCCAATGCTATTCACTGCGTGCTTACAGGACGTTTTCAGAAGCCTAGAATGGGAAAAGTTAGGGATAAGAGTTAATGGAGAGTACCTCAGTAACCTGCGCTTCGCCGATGACATAGCATTGCTCAGTAACTCAGGGGACAAATTGCAACTCATGATTACGGAGTTAGACAAGGAGAGCAGAAAGGTGGGTCTTAAAATTAATCTGCAGAAAACGAAAGTAATGTACAACAACCTCGGAAAGGAGCAGCGCTTTGCGATAGGTAATAGTGCACTTGAAGTTGTAAAAGACTATGTCTACTTAGGGCAGGTTATAACCGCAGAGCCTAACCACGAGATTGAAGTAACTAGAAGAATAAGAATGGGGTGGAGCACATTCGGCAGGCACTCTCAAATTATGACAAGTAGATTGCCACTGTCCCTCAAGAGGAAGGTATATAACAGCTGTATCTTGCCGGTAATTAGCTACGGAGCAGAAACCTGGAGACTCACAAAGAGGGTTCAACTTAAATTGAGGACGACGCAGTGAGCAATGGAAAGAAAAATGGTAGGTGTAACCTTAAGAGACAAGAAGAGAGCAGAGTGGATTAGGGGACAAACTGGGAGTTAAGGATATCATAGCTGCAATAAAGAAGAGGAAATGGACATGGGCCGGGCATGTGGCACGTAGACAGGATAACCGCTGGTCATTAAGGGTCACCAACTGGATTCCCAGAGAAGGGAAGCGGGGTAGGGGGAGACAGAAGGTTAGGTGGGCAGATGAGATTAAGAAGTTTGCGGGTATAAATTGGCAACAGCAAGCACAGGACCGGGTTAACTGGCGGAACATGGGAGAGGCCTTTGTCCTGCAGTGGACGTAGACAGGCTGATGATGATGATGATGATAATAGGTGCTGAATGAAGGACTTGTCTGTTACAGTGGTAACCGCATCTGCTCCTTTCATTTTAGAGAACTCGTTTATTACAGAAAATTGACATTCATAGGGTGGGGCCATCGTCATCGCTGTGAACTTGAAGTGCGTATCATCCTCGGTGGTTTGAAAAGAATCATCCGTTGCAACATGATATAGCGAGCTACCCTTCTCACCTATTATGGTCACAGCATATAATGAAATGGTCACCATAGTGAAAATCACAGCATATCCACGGAGTGAATGATGGTTGGTGGGACGAAGCGTTCGTCAGTCCGTCCGTGCTTCCGTCCGTTCATTCGTCCATCCGTGCGTTCGTTCGTGTGTTCATTTATCTGTGTGATCACCAGTGCGTCTGTTCGTCCATTCATACGTCCGTTCTTTCGTCTGTCTGTCTGCCCATCCATCGATGTGTCTGTTCGTGTGGCCGTCCCTCCAATTGTCCATCCGTCCGTCCACGCGTCCGCCCCTCTATCTATCCACTCGTGCGTCTGTCAGTTCATTCGTTCATCTGTATGTCCGTCCTTCCGTCCGTCCGTCTATCGTGAACACTCTAAATACCGCCATCTCGCATTTTTCCATGATGCATTCATTATATACAAGTGGCGCCATCCTGTGAATATTCTAAAGACCACTCTTTCAGGTATGTGTCATCGTAGGTTACGCACTACAACGAGGGATGCACAAGCCACGTCATTATGTGTTTCACCCCTAAGAGTAAAGTCGGCCGAAAGCAAACGTCTGTCTTAGCTGGTTGATTATTGCCGCGTCATTAACTGACTACGTACTCAAATTTCAGGGCACACATTCCGAAAATAACAAGGTCGATTACGATCGGGGGTGCAATACCTATGTGGCTTTTGCAGCACTTGTGCTGCTGTTGACGCAAGGTAACCAAAATAAATAATCTGCATGCCACATAAATACTATTCGCCGATCGATTAGTCGATGCAGCGCAGAATTAAATACAGAAAAGGACACCACACATTTAGTAAATGACGTCCGTAAATAGTTCACCACTGTCCTTTCCACACTGACCCTTCACACGAGCGTTCGTAACAAGCGTGCAGAATGTTCCTTTTTGCTGCTAGTATTTGAGACTACTTTGATAGTCAGATATTTTTGAACAGGGCTTGTAATCAGTTAAATAAAATATAATGAAAGCTTCAGTTGATTGCCCTATTGAACTTAAGGGTTACTAAAATCTTGTGATTAGGGCCTAGCAAGTGATAAACAATAAATTGATTAAAACATTTTTTCAAGGGATCCCATTTCAGGCTTGAAATTTCCAATACTGGAGCGCACTCATCTAATGTACAAAATTAGTTTTTTTTTTATTTTCAGAGGTACCAGCTGTTCCAAGCACATCTTTTTGTATTGTAAGTAATAACTACCCCGTAAAGCAAAGCGGCTCCCATAGATCTTCCGAAATGATCAGAATGTGGAGCTGCCAGGTCAATGGTAGTAAGCATTATTAAAACAATTCGTGTTGATATACGCGGGTAAAAAAACGTTACTAAGAATGAAGAACAGCCCCAGAATGCCATCACGAGACAAACATTTTATATGCAAAGCATTTCTTAGCGAACTTCGGGGACATTAAGCGTATCTATCTATCTATCTATCTATCTATCTATCTATCTATCTATCTATCTATCTATCTATCTATCTATCTATCTATCTATCTATCTATCTATCTATCTATCTATCTATCTATCTATCTATCTATCTATCTATCTATCTATCTAGCCGCTTACGTTTGAGTGCTCTCGTGGTCGCCCCTTTAACTTGGCGTGAGCCAAAATTAGCATGGGAGAGTAAAATGGTTTGGTGAATATGACGCATTTGTCAAAACATGAGTAATGTGACAATCGCGTCGCGTACATCGTCAAACACTTCCCACCAAACAGCGGCACATACCAGGGGTGGGTATGTGCCGCTGGTATGCAGGTATGTGCCGCCGGTGATTAACACTTAATATCTACCCTGGAACGACGAGAACACACATGGGCAATTTTAACGCGTGAGTTCAGGATACACCCGATATTGGTAGCGTCCACCCGACCAATGCAAAGAATAAATTTCCGGGGCCAGCTGAAATCGAACCCAAGCATCCTGCGTGGCAATGAAAAAATTTACCACACAGCTATACGAGGTCTCGAAGCTACTGTTCAAATAGCCGCTAATCTTCCTAAAACGTCAGTAGTGGTTACAGTGCTGCCTACCCACTTTTATAAATATTAGATAAACTCTGATACAGCCGTCACATCGCATTAACGTTATTGTGATTAGTTGCCATGCGCTAAATTTGATTTAATTAGGACTCTCTAGTGCCAGTATCCTAGCGAGCATCAGCGCTTCATATAGCTTTTGGTGTTGCTCTTACGCATTGCGCGAGTGCGAACAACTTGATATATAAACATCTGCAACTCTTCAACATATGTCTGTGCGTGCAACAATTGTAGATCCATTTTGCGTCATTTCATGCTGTGTCGCTCAATGAAAAATTGCAACACGTTCACCTTTCCGCTGCATGCTCCGCAACACTTTGATTTCCTGGTACATGGGGTCTGCCGAAATGCTTTCATAAAATAATCAATAAAACAAAACAGCCTCCGCTGGTACGCAGAATTTCTCAGTGCGAGGGAAATGCCTGGGTTAAAAATATGAGAATAAAACACAATGGTTGTCGCGGTTCAATGCATAAGCAACGTGATTCAAAACAAAATATTTATTGTTGTTGTTGAAGTGAGGAGTAGGGGAAGTTTGCTTTCCTTCGGGGGCACCGGCTACTGTTTCTCACTTTGCAGACAAAATATCTAATACAAATTTCGACTGTCACAATGAAATTAACTTTAACCATATTTACTTGCCATGAGGTCAGGCAATGATATGCGATGATGGCAACCGTATTCCGAACTAGCTTCATTTTCTTATAACTCATCCGTAGTTTGGACTGGCTCATGCTGTAGCATTCCCTAGTTCATACACGAAGAAGCCTTCCGGGCGACTTAAATCACTGGCGAAGTGCAAAATGAAACTGCTTGAAAGAGCGACCTGCGCCAGCTGGGTTTGGCTAGACTGACTACCAGCTGACGTAACTGTGCGCCACTACGTAACTGAAGTCCCTAAAATGATTTACGACAACCAGTGGACCGGCATAGCGTGACGAAAATTTCTGGCATAAGCCATGCTTTGAACGGAGATCCACAATCATAGAAGGTCACCTTTCTCGAATGCTATGGTGTCGTGGCACAGATCATACCGCTGCTTGGAGCGATCTTGCGATGCCAGTGTGCGCTGTTGTGACCGGCCTTTGGGCACCGGCGACACCAGAGGCGCCACCTGCAGGAAGGAAAACTTAAAGGGGCCCTATAACGCTTGAAAACATTGTTGCCGACCGCATACCTCGTAGTAGTGCTCGCCAGAACTACTGCGAGCGGAAAAGACGCCGGAAAGTTGCCGCCATAGGAATGGATAATTCTAACGTTAAATTTTATCGTGGCATTGCATAAAAATAAAAACTACACTGTACACAAAAATATACCCAGCTGGGAGAAATCAGAGAATGATGCGCCCGCTCTGCTCCGGTGGCCCCTCACAAACCTGATTGTACTGGCGCAAATAAATTCGTTTTCCACCGTTTTTCTCCGATGGGTACCAGAAGAAGAAAACCGAAAGAAAACGGAGCCAATCGTCTGACTATGCCCCCTTGTCTGCTTTGCAAATGCTCTGGCACATCACTTTTGCCTCGGTGGATGCTCCCAGATTGCTCGGGTTCAACGCTAAGCAGCATTCATTGGAAGTTCGAGGAGTGACTTAGGCAGCCTCGCCCCCGGGAGGCCGTTCCCCACAAACCAACATGGCGGAGAACAAGCTGCTGCAGTGGCGATCATTCGAAGCGTTCGGCCGCATTGGAGAAAAGGAAATCGTATTGAGCGCCTTCTGGATATCGCATGCGACAAACAGCAGGGAAGGTTAATGATGACAGAAGGTAGCTTGTGCGAACGGTAACCGTGTGATGGTTCCTGGCAGCGAACGACACATTCTGATCTCGCGAGTGTTGAGAGACCCGGCGGTTGCTGGTGAGGAGAAAAAATGGTGCGTGAGCTCTCCTTGAATTACCTGTGTTATTCTTGTCAGGTAGTGCTAAGAATAAATATAGTCGGGTTGATAAAGCGAACATATGATCAATACTTGTGTTTAATCAACAAGAGTTAGAAATCTTGTTGATTACATACAGCCCCCATGTTGTTGTCTTAACGGAGACATGGTTGAATAATGCTATACCGGATAACTGCATCCCACCGCCAGGATACAAGATTTTCCGGTGGGACAGGGACACCCGTGGTGGTGGTGTGGCAGTGATAATTAAAAACAACGTAGCGGCAGCAATGGTACATTGCCAGTTGCCAGAAACAGTGCGGTGCAAGGTGAATTACGCTAATTACACGCATCTCATTGGAGCCGTCTACAGACCACCCGGAAGTCCACCTGAGTTTTTAGAAGAATTAAATATGTTTTTGTGTTATCATGCAAATGAAAACACAAGGCTGATAATGGCTGGTAACTTTAAGTTGGAGCATATAAATTGGGTAAGCTTTTCAACTGGTCATGCGGAAACCCGTAGTGCTGATAGGTTATTAGAGCTGATGTTTTCTCATAACCTCACACAAATCGTAAAAAATTATACACGAGTTACCCCTAATGGAGGCGGAAATGTTGTAGGCCCGTGTACTCAGATTTGGGTGCACGTTAAAGAACCCCAGGTGGTCGAAATTTCCGGAGCCCTCCACTACGGCGTCTCTCATAATCATATGGTGGTTTTGGGACGTTAAACCCCACATATATATCAATCAACCAACAAGTTACCCCTACGTCACAGTCATTGTTAGACTTGGTTTTCATATCGAGTAGAGTGACTGATTATGCCGTATTAGTTGAAGACAGCATATCAGACCACACAATGGTTGCGGTTGACGTATTTTTTGATACCGGCTTTCGAGCAAAGCGCCATGTGTATGCACATATCAAAGAGTACGATCGTGCTGATGATACGGCAATCCTGGACTTTTAAAAATTTCGCTTGGCGAATTTCAGCAGGCATCAAAACTTGAGTCCGTTGAACCGATCTGGAAAAGTTTTAAGGAAATTGTAGGTTACTGTTCAGACAACTTCATACTCACTCGCGCTAAATAGACACAACGAAGAAATCCATGGATAAGTAGGAAAATAATTCACGTGAAGCGTAAACTAAAAAGAGTGCGCGGAACTCATAGGGCCTCGACCGAAATATCATGCGCTAAAAAACACTTGAAAGCAGAGATAGCGCAATCCAAGAAACATTTTTTTCAATAACACAATAACTTTCTAACGGACTCACCACGTACGTTTTGGCTGTTTTTGAAGGAAACAAATGAGGGAATCGATCTTATTGTAGATGGAAACAAGTAATCTCAGTAAAGTGAGATACAGCTGAAAGACTCAATCAATTTTTTCTGTAAGGATCAGGGTGACAACGAGGAAATTGAATCAGGTACTACAGTGACACTTCAGAAAGATGATATAAATATTAACCGAGAAGGTATATTCAATCAACTACTTCTTTAAAAACCAAAAGGTCCTGTGGACCTGACGGCATATCGAATCAAATTTTGTGACGATTTGCAGAGTGGCTGTCGTACTACCTAGTGATTATTTTCGAGAAATCAATAAAATGCCGCTCGTTACATCAAGATTTGCGTAGAGAAGTTGTTGTCCCTATTTTTAAATGTGGTGATAGATTGACATTGAGTAATTATAGGCCTGTCTCACTCACGTCAGTATGTTGTAAAGTATTTGAACATATAGTGGCAAAAAATATTCGGCAATTTTTAGAAGAAAATGAATTATTATGCCCCTTTCAGCATGTATTTCGTGGTGAGCTTTCAACAATCACACAACTGGTTTAAACTATACATGACTTGTGTATAGCTGTAGATGACTGTATGCAACTTTATGTTATATGTATCGATTTTTCAAAGGCGTTTGACAGATTTTCACACTGTAAGCTCCTATTCAGGCTTCGCAATGTCGGTATTAGTGAGAATGTTCTCAGTTGGATCAGAACTTATCTAGGCAATCGACAACAAGCAGTTAGAGTGGGAGATGCTATGTCGGCAAATCGGGAGGTGTATTCGGGAGTGCCTCAAGGATCTGTATTGGGGCCCCTACTCTTTCTTTTATACATAGATGATATATCATCAGATGTCCAACCACTAGTAAAAATTAAGCAATTTGCAGATGACTGCCTAATCTATTGTCTGGTATCATGCAGCGAAGATCAAGTGAATATTAATCAGTGCTTATAAATCCTAAACTTATGCTGTTCCAAATGGGGTATGGAAATTAACATTAAAAATCCACTTACACACATTACAAAAAAGAAGGAAGTGCTTTCGTTTTGCATATAACATTGGTGATAATATGCTGGTGAAAGCCTGTAATTTTGAATACTTGGGTGTAACTTCAACAGATAAGTAGAGCTGGCGTCCTCATGTCGATAACATATGTCAATCAGCATGTCGAAAATTGTGCTTCCTACGAAGGAAGTTAGGCCAAGCCACAAAAGATGTCAAGCTGCTTGCCAACAAAATGGATGTGCGTCCGAGATTAGAATACGCTAGCGCTGTGTGGAGCCCATACCAAAAGGTCTTAAAAAATAAATTAGAATGCATTCAGAGAATGTCAGCCCGCTTTATCTGCTCCAACTCCAAATATCGAAGAAATAAATCTGTTACTTAAATTTTAAAAGAATGTAAATTATAATCGCTAGAATTAAGAAGGCAGAAACAAAGGTTGAAACTTCTTTTTCAGATCCTGCATACCGGGGTGAATATATACAGGGTTGATTATTTGAAGCATTCTTACAAAAGGTTTCCAAGAACAACATGCACTACATTCGTACATATAATACATGCTCGAACAGATATCTTCCGATTTTCCTTCTTTCCTGATGCTATTAGTATGTGGAATGAATTACCGAACGATATGGTGCAAATAAGAATTTTGAGTGATTTTGAGGTTGCTCTTGATAGGCCTTTTGTTGAGAATGTATAGTTTACAGTGTTAATGCATGTGTTTCCTTAGAAATGTTTCGTTGGTCATAGAGATCATGTTGTAAATATATTTAGTGAAAAAGCATGTCACTGTGTTTCTCATATAGTTATGCTATATGTTTGTTACAGAGTTTATCTTACGATTTTCATATATTTGATTTTGTGCAACTTAATTCTTCACCCTCCCTGTAACGACCCTCAAATAAGGGTTAAAAGTATGACAAATAAATAAATAATACTTGGCTAACTTCACAAGACGTCAGTGAAGAACCTACAAAATTACGATAATGCCTTGTTTGAACTACGGGCTTTTTTTTTCTTAGCATAACTTCGCTAAAGCAAAACAGAGACATGAGTAACCTGGTACTGATTATCATGACGTAAATGTAGCGAAAAAAAAAGAACGAGATAAAGAAAGTGAACATCACAAGCGCTTGTGGTTCTCCACTTTCTTGTACTCGTCTTTTTTGTGCTGCATTTACGCCATATTAACTTCGGCAAATTGAGTCAAGTTGCTGTAGTGTTTGGAGTGCTGGTTAGATATGCAACAATAGAAAATATCATGTGTTAGGTCGGTTATATCAAACCTTAATAATTGTAATAGGTAAACCTGACTGGTATAATATATTTTGGGTCTTCTCAGTACACATAAACGGTGACATTTGTCCGTTTTGCATATAAATAAACGCCAGGGCGAGGTCTACCACTCCGTAAAAATTAATTTCATAGAAGAAGTAAGCTAAGCTAATAAAATATGAATAACTAAATTATGTTAATTTTTTATAAATGTAGTGAATTGAGATAGGGCAATGTGTTTGGTACAAACTTTTAGAACGCATACACGCACACACTTGTGAAAAAGTTATTTTGGTTGAATAAGTATATTATTCTAGAAGTATACTGTACTCTCCGCTGGACGCGTTGCTTTTAGGAAAACAAACAGAGAGGCGAAACAAACTGACATTACTCGAAACGAGGAATACAAAAAAAACAAAGAAGAGGAGTTGCTTGGCAGGATGAGTCGAGGTGCGCTCGATGTTTCTATTGCAGGGTGGTGGGGTAGTAATGTTAACCAGTATGACAGCCTGGCTCTACATTCGAAGACGGAAGGGGCATTGTAGTGACATAAAAACAGAAAGGAGAGGCATTCTTTCAAACAGGTAGCCGTTCTTTCTATGTTGATGGTGGGAGAGATTACTGTCCTTGCTGCTGCATTTTTTTCTTTTCAGTCGTGCTGCCGTAACCGTAGGTGCAGTATATTTTTTTGCGTGGGACGGGAGTGCAAACAGTGCTGAGACGTAGTTTTGATCTGTGCAATGCAAAGACCCTGGCCTGTGAGAGGAAGAGGGGAAAAAATTCTTCTTCATGGATGAGGCCCTGCCCCGTCGTGACGCTTCCACGTGCATCACCTTCTGGGCCTCAGTTTCTCTTACTCACCTGCTCGTATCTAACTTGATAAATACTCCGCAAAACACTTGCCTGAAAGAAACATACAACGCGTAAGAAATAAAGAAAGACTAAAGTTAGTTACCTAAACGCTGTCTAGTAGACAGGATAAAGAACACGTTTCAAAGCCCAAAACCAACTTAAACAGTCAAAACAAAATGTTCAAAAAATGGCAGATCCCCCCTACAATGCGATTTGTTGATATACGAAGCATGAATGAGGAAGGTTGATATGTCACTTTAAAATCAGCACAACGTTACGAGGCGGAGGTAAATTATACCGTACATGACTACCATGTCATGAATATCATGTTTGAGCTTGTCATTTACCTTCGATATCTATTCACATCACGCGATACAAAATTTGACATATTTGAAGCTTTCGAAACGGCCGCGAGCCCATCATGAGCATGGTATGTTGTCACGTTGTTACATGACACGCATGTCATAATTATTATGTTTGAACGTGTCATTTAGCTATTTCTTTCGTTCGCGTCACGTAATACACAATTTGTTTCATGTGAAGCTAGCGAAACGGCCGTGAGCGCGTCATGAGCGAAACGGCCGTGAGCGCATACTGAGCGTGGCATGTAGTCATGTTGTTACATGACACGCATGTCGTGATAATCACGTTTGGATGTGTCATTTACCTATGTCATCCGTTAACGTCATGTAATACCAAGCTCTGTACATGTGAATCTAGCGAAACAGCCGCGAGCGCATCATGAGCGTGGCATGTAATCATGTTGTTACATGATACCCACCTGGTTATTATCACGTTTGCAGCAGTCACATACCTTCATCATCCATTCGCCCCCAGTAATATCAAATTTGGTATAAGTGAAGCAAGCAAAACGGCTGCGAGCGCATGATGAGCGTCGCATGTGATGACGTAGTTACATGACACGCATCTCATCATTGTTATGCTTGCACCAGTCACGTACCTTCGTCATTCATTCAAGTCCCGTAATACTAAATGTGGTATATGTGAAGCCAGCGAAATTGCCGCGGGCGCATCATGAGTGTGACATGTAAGCATGTTGTTACACGACACGTATATCATGATTTTCATGTTCGGGTCTGTCCCTTCTGTTCACCATGCAGTCATTTCATACCATACGAGTTTTGTAAGAGGTCATTGATTGATTGATTGATTGATTTGTGGGTTTAACGTCCCAAAACCACTATTTGTTTATGAGAGACGCCATAGTGGAGGGCTCCGGAAATTTCGACCACCTGGGGTTCTTTAACGTGCGCCCAAGTCTGAGCACACGGGCCTGCGACATTTCCGCCTCCTTCGGAAATGCAGCCGCCGCAGCCGGGATTTGAACCCGCGACCTGCGGGTCAGCAGCCGAGTACCTTAGCCACTAGACCACCGCGGCGGGGCTTTGTAAGAGGTCATGTGAACGAAACCACCGCAAGTGCTGCAAGATTATGATACATAAATCGTGACAATCATGACATACAAGTCATTATTTTCATTTTATGACTAGTCACTACACTAGTCATAGAGTCATGTTATGCCATACCTATTTTGCTAACTATACCATTATCGAAGCGCCCAGGAGAGCTAAAAGTCGTAGCCGGCTAGATAGATAGATAGATAGATAGATAGATAGATAGATAGATAGATAGATAGATAGATAGATAGATAGATAGATAGATAGATAGTTAGATAGATAGATAGATAGATAGATAGATAGATAGATAGATAGATAGATAGATAGATAGATAGATAGATAGATAGATAGATAGATAGATAGATAGATAGATAGATAGATAGATAGATACGCTCAATGTCGCCGAAGTTCGCTAAAAAATGCTTCGTATTCAGAAGAAATGACCCAGCTTCCTCGAAGGGAATTGTGAGGAAATGCAAATGCATTGCGTAGCGTCCATAACTGCATTTCGCACGTGAGAACCCAGCCTTATACTCGGCGACAACTTTTCTTGGCACTGAAGGGAAAGCTGCGGAGGCGGAGCTTCTGCACATTTAGCACTACGCAAAGTACTCTCTTTTTTGCGCGTACCTCGTAACGCTGTGAAAAGTGACGAGGGCAGACCATCAGTGTCCCATATAGACGCAGATGCCGCTTAGTGCTTGAGGTGCTCGCAGAGAGACGGGCCTTTTTACGCCTTCAAAAACGTAAAGTCACTACTGATAAATTTAAAGAAATGCGAATGTCCTACAGGTGTGAGCTGCTTTCTGTCTCAAATATGGGCGCTACTTTGGAACTACCTTCACTTCAAACAGGGTGCACGTAATTTGGCTGAGTTTCTGTTCAGTGCCAGTGCCAAGAAAGGTTGTCGCCGAGTGTTTAAGAATATTGTTTTTTTTTCTTACATCGTGCAGCCTATAACGCCGTTCGCCGCACGTGGTGTTTTTTGTCGCGAGAAACGTGGTATGCGTTTCCATCTTTAGTAGCTAGCGTGCACGGTTGAAAATTGGTATGAAGTAAACGAAGTGAACAGCGTTCTCGGCTCTGCATTCCCGTTTTACAGGGGTTTCTTGAGCGCGCATTTCTGGATGTTCTTGAGAGACGCCCAGCCAGCGAACAGTCGAGAGTGCGGCGCTAGTATACGAGAAACTGGGTTGCTGGGAGGAAAGCAATCGAACAGCGAGAGATGGAACGGCGAAGAACTGCACCTGTCATTGCACGTGGCGTCCTTAATCTGAGCTTCATATCAACACAAACGCTACACAAACACTGGCTATACAAACACTACAAATGCGTTTCAAGCGCACTGCATTTATACTCGGTGACAACTTTCTGTGGCAGCACAGCCAAGGCTACGACGCCCAAGCACGCCCTTTTTTACTACGCTTCTGCATGTAGTACACGAATGAGAACTTTTTTATAGTGCGTAGCTTGGTGAAAAATATAAAAAGAAAAGATGTACACATTATTTTCAATATTGTTCGCACTAATATTAGGAATCATCACCCGTGTATGTTTTTATTTTATTTTTTGCTGTTACTAGTCTTTTGGTATTCCGGTTCCATTTCACATTTTCCTTTCCCCGGTAAACAACGATGGGGTCACTCAATTGTAGCAAGTTAACAACAAAGGTCGTGAGCGAGCATCAGTGCGTCTTCATTAGGTCATTTGTATTCATCGAGCAGGGAGAAATGAAGGCAGCGGTGCGTCGTGAAATATTTTGTTTCCCGCACGTGTAATCACCGGTATATTGCGTGCTAATAAAATAATCAGCAAAAGTGGGACTCTAATCGCTAAACCCGCCTTGAAAACGGCACCGCCGACCATCCAGTCTTCAGCAACACCAGCTGTTTGAAAGAAAAAGTGCGATTGAAAACTAGCGTAAAACCAATGACCCTTTTCTTGATTGCGTTGCATACGCAGTCGGTGTTTCGGCTGCCTAATACACGATAACGCTGAAGATCCCTTACCGTAACACCGCTCTAGTTGGCGCCTACAAAGGGAGTCGTTTCTTGCGATTTGCCTGGGTAACAGACGCATTCATGTATATGGCCCTGTTGACTCTGTGAAAACAGCGTTCTTGGATGAGTAAAGATTGCGTGTCTCCCACTTGGATATACGAAGATCAGACCGCTCATGATCGGTCGGTGCCGAGATTTCTTCTCCTCGATGCTACCCATCGAGGAAGTTCTTGCGTTTCTAAAGGAAGGAAAACAATATTGTCCACCAAGTATGCATCAAAATTAGGAAATTTTTTTGGGCTTTGCGCTTCTTCAATCGCCCAGTAATTTTTTATATTGTGATAGCAATTATATAGACACATTCAGCTTGATTTTGCCGCGGCCGTCGACGTCGATGTCATGCATTGCCTATGAATACGTATCTATATATATAAAAACGCAAGAAAGAAAAAGTCCAGAAAAAAGCACTCCGGTGCGTGGAATCGAACGTGGGACCTGTGCATCATGAAAGCGAGGCGTTAACCTCTGAGCCATCCTTGAGAGTTTCTTCTTTAATGAACGAAATTATCACAAGTAGAGTACACACACCATACTTCATCAGAAGTCAGGCAAACACACACAAGCGTGAAGAACGGGAAGCCACTCCGGAACGGGGTCAAAAGTCTCAACAACACTGCACACTTGAGCAGCTGCTTCTCGGAAGACAAATGTAGTCGACCGTGATGGCTCGGCGTGTATATCAATCATTTGACTTTTCCACAATAAATAAAGACAACATATACAGGTCATAAGGAGCATTATCGGTCAGACTCTTTTATCATAGGAGGACCAAATACCATGAGCTGTGATTGGAAGTTCTTCTCCTAATGTTCTTTTTAGAATGTCCCAAAAATAAAAAAGCGTCCTGACAATGAATAATAGAATGCTCTGTAGTCTCAGGTTGGTTCCAGAGTCTACAATTCACTGTCCAGGGTACGTATATTGATTTTTCATGCATCCACGTTTTCACTGGCAGCGTGGTAGTGTGCAGTTTAAACAAAAAATGTTTTTGCTGAAGGACATATTCACGTTCTACCTACACGAAATAATAAATCCTGACCAGGCCAAAGCGAATATGGCTTTCGATAAACAGGTTCGGGGAAAAGGTTATTCACAAGTGCAGCAGTTATATTTTTTCTGTCAATAGTATACAAATACTCTAAGCTAAACCTGGCTTTCAGAAAATGGACAGTATCAACAATTTCTTTTAGTAACCCCCGCAACGGCAATCCCTTAGCAACGCTTGTTGTGACGTGAATAAAAGGAAGGTGGTAAAATAGATGGTTACGAAGAAGCGCTAAAAGAAAACGTGGCACACATTCTTGAGGTGAAGAAATCGCAACACCGACTGTCGCACGAACAAATGCACAAGACCAAGGCCACTTTTTTCATGCGGAAGAAAAAAGATTGTCTTTTCTCATGGGTTTCCACGAATAGCTCCAAATAAAGCAGGCAAATATCCTTTGAAAGTCTTGAATGTCTAAACGAGAGCAATGCAACACCTGCAGAATATAAATAAGCTTTGATGCAAGGAATATATTGCACGCTTTAGCTCTGGCAAAAATGAAAAGCTCCCGTCCGCGCCATGTTGCCTCCTTTCAGCGGATCGTGGTTATCGCAGTGGTCCAGTGTGGGCCGCTGTTACGATAGTTATCGAAAGGCACACCAAGGTATTTCATAGGAGTCGCATTCGAATGAATATTTGCGAGGACCGAAGGATTTTGGGCCCACATGCCTAGCGATAATCCACTACTTTTATCAAAATTTATGCTGGCGCCAGCGACTTCAAAGAAACGTAAAGTAGTGTTGACTGCTCCTTGAACGCTCGGTTCATCAGCGCAAAATAAGGCAATGTCATCTGCATAAGCTAGAACTTTAACTTCCTCAGCATCATATCGGTAGCCTCTCATGCTAGACCTTAGAAGCACACTTAAACCTATTGGTTCAAGATAAATTGCAAAATGTAAAGGCGAGAGCGGACATCCCTGACGTACATATAAGTTCAACTATAACATATTGTAAAGTTTGCGATTTACAATTAGCCTATTTGTGCACTTCTTATAACCGAGTGAAATACCATTGTACTGTACATACAGAAATACCATTGTAGACCCAACTGCAGGTGTCTTACGAGCCAGAACAAAAAAGCATGTTGTACCTTATCACATGCTTTTGCAAAGTCTATTTGAAGGAAGGCTACTTGGTTCATGCTACCATCATTAAACTCAAGAACTGATTGTGCAATATCAATGTTTGTCTGTATTGAGCGACCACGAATTTCACATGTTTGGCGGTCACATACACATTTATTATTCACTGGCTGTAGCCGATTTGTCTACAATATAGCAAATATTTCGTAGTCAACGTTACATAACGATATCGGCCTATATTCGTTAACTCTTTTTAATGCGTCAGGATCACCAATGTTTGAGATTAATGTTGTATGGCCCTGATAGAAAGAAGGAGGAAGTTCACCAAGGTCATAAGCCTCTTTAAAAAGTTGCTCAAGGAAAGGTATCAAACCTTCCTAGAAAGCTATGTAAAATTCGCCACTAAGGCCATCTGGGCCACGAGTTTTGTTTTTCTGAAACGTTGTTATTGCAAATCTAATTTCTTATCTGGTTATGGGCCCATCAACAGTGAGTCTATCATCATCTAGTAACTGAGGCACAAGGGCAATGAAGTGGTCAGCTTTTTCCTCAAAATTCTCCAGAGGCTTAGCCGTGGTGAAAAAGCTTCTGTAATAATCTTCAAATGCGGCTCTTATTTCACACTTCTTTGTGCAAAGAGAACCCGCGACACAATTTGCAGTATCTGTTTAAAAAGTACATCTCTCTTTTCATCCCGGAGGGTTTTTTAGTGGGTTCCTCTTAAGTGAAATGGGTAACACGGGAACAAATCTTTGCTCCTCTGTATAAATCTGTATCATTTTTTTTTTGTATCTGTGCTCGAATTGCATTTATCATCGTCCCCGTACAATCCCGGCTTTTGGTTTTTAAAAGTATGGAGCTTATGAAGTAAACCATAACTATAGCGTTTTTTAGCTTTTTTCTTTGCGCTATTTCACAAGAAATACTAATTGCCTGAGACTTGACTGTTCTTTAAACCTTTCCCATTGATAGAAAGTTGGTAGCTGTCGACACTTTGTTACCTCTTGTGCCGATTCTTTTACTATTTTAACAAAACACTTTTCGCGCAACAACTGTACGTTAAGCTTCAATAAGTCCCATTTTAGTGGAGATTTAGGAAAATTTTCAGCACCCCAAAATACAGTCACAAAGCAATGGTCTGTAAAGCATATCGGCTTTACAGCATAAATATCAATGTGACACCATAAGCTTAGAGATACATGTACACGGTCAAGCCGAACATGAGAGATGCCTTGAAAGTGCGTGAACCTCACCAATGAATGTGCATGGGCTCCCACATCTATTAACTTGTGGTCATTCAATAATTTCTGCAGTAAGGTGGCACTTGCATCATAACGATTTGTTATATATGAATCATATCTCACGTCACAAACCCAAATAAAGTCTCCAAAAACTATCACATTTCTGTCAGTGTTTAGCAGCGAAGTTAAAAAAAGGAAAAAGCATTCATGTCATTTACTTTGGAGGGCGCATAGACAGAGATAAACCTCCAATTATGCAAATGAAAAGATAAGTCGCAACAAATGAGGCGTCCTTTCCCATCAGCTTGTAGTGACGTCAATGTATTATTAAAGTGCTTTCTAACTAATAAAAAGCATCCAGCGGATGCACCACGTGCTGAGCTCATGTATAAATTGTAATCTCGGAAAACTTCCAGGGCAAGATCGGTGTCACGAGCAGCCGAAATCTTATTCTCTTGCACTGCAACTACATCAATGTTGTACTGCTCAAGCACGTGGTGCAACTGCCACTGACGCCTTATATTCGACAAAGCACGTTCGCTGAGTGTCGCTACAAACATGGGAAACGTTAGCGTGGTAGCCAATTTGCTATCCTAAAACTTTTGTAGGTCAGCATTAGCCACAGGGCAATGGCCACAGGGCTTTACCTCCTTTGAACTTTTTGGGAGCACTTTCTTGAGGACGCTGGCATAGGTGACGCGTCCCTCTGTCCCCAAAGAAGGTGACGCGTGCACATCTGGCCCACGCAGTCTTAATGAATCAGGTACAAATATTTTTTTTCCTCACTATCCTTATTCGCTGACATTAACCGCATCTAGTAACAGTGCAGACGTTTTCTTCATAACTTAGCTCGCATTCCTGGGAGCTGCCCACAACTGCATGGTACTGACCATCTCTACTATCATTTCGTCTGCTAAATTTACCCTGGTATTTCTGACTAGCCGGTCGAAATACTGTTGAACACAGCATGCAGAATCCACTATTGCGATACGCTCTCGTAAATCCAGCTCACATGCCTAGGAGCTGTACAAAACTGCTCTATCATGCACTACTCCTTTACACTCTGCTTGCCTAACGCTGGCGTTCTTTCTCAGAGGGTCAAAATCTTCTTGAGTTTCATGGGCAAGATCCAACATCGGGACACCCTCACTTTTTGCTTGTGCCAGGTTGTCTAGAGCTATTTTAGCTGTTTCACTAGAATTACCCTGGCACAACACGTCGTCGCGTTTACTCTCGCCTTCGGCGATATCTCCTCTAAGTACAGCCTTTTTTGCAGCTGTGAACCACAGTTCGTTCTTAATCCTGCTGCTACCTTCATATGAGGCATAGTTTGCTACGGCACGGAATCGCACCACACTCTATTGTTTCTCGCACCACTCGTGCACTACGTTTTGAAATTGACCACTCTGCTTTTTTATATATAACATGCAACCTTGCCTTTCAATCTCCTCGTCCGTTTTTCGCATCACCTCCGTGAGTTTTCCGACTGTTATATTCTTTCTCCTAATTGAATTACTCAAGGATGTGAATGACACTCCCTTAGCGACATTGTATGTCTCGAACTACTCATTGGAAAGGCGAGCCAGTACATAGACTACGTCGTTCAAAAGAACGCATAACAAACCAACAGAGGGCCTAATGTAGGGCCTAACCCTACATTTGCGAAAACACTCAAGACAAACTCGACAAAACGTTCGCTGCTTTCGCCCATTCTGTACATGCGTAGCTTGGGCCGTAATCACGGGACCATCACATGCTAAATTAGCTTTCATTGACCCTACATCTCCAATCTGCGTTCTTCTCTTTCTCTTTCATGTTTGCGTTCTAATATCTTAACGGTTGCAGTGCAAGCATGTAAGTGCTGGAAGAAAAGTGAACGGAAGCCAAAGAACGGAGGGCAAAAAGGGACAACACGAGCGCTGACTACCTACTGACTCTATTTTTCGCAGCGCACATTTTAATTTATATAAACAGGCAAAATCCTTTAACAAGCAAACGTGAGCAACGTGACCTAGTTATGGGAGAGTTTCCGATAAAAACGAAGGCACAATGATAAAACGGCCAACCCCTATATCTAAAAGTGGAATCTCTTTTTCTGGCAAAGCCACCGAAGGCTGGCTCACGCATTTCTTACCAAAGTTCATAATACGATATGCCTCGGCGATTTCACGTGTTCATTTGTCTATACGGCGTTCCAGCTCTCACAGCTTCAAATTGAGGCTGGCACCCGCAACTTTTACAGCTGCATTACAAGGTTGGAATTTATCCCTTTGCATAAATTGTTCATGTGCTCTTTGAACCTTTTATTTATGCAACAACCAGTTTGACCAGTGTGACGACAGCCGCACGTTAAAGGAAGCATGTACACTGCACCACTGCGCATTATGTGCTTATATCTACGTGTGTTACGGTGCATGTCCAACTCTTCATGGTAATTTCACCAAGGCGTTCTTCTAAAAACCTGCAAACTAGCCTACTTTGCAAAGGTCTAATATTACCACATCCACACCATATCTCGAACCATTTTTTTTTGAAACCATGAGATATGTTGTGGAAGTATAGAATGAAAGCCACTCTTTCTTTCTTTTCGTTCTTCCTGGCTTCTCTTGCATTTGTTTGATTTTCTAAAGCAATGTTTCGCACGCTAAAAAATGACAGATTTCGGAAATCTCGCTGGACTAAATCTGCTTATCTGCGTTTTTACACTGTCAGTCGTGTTGTGTAGGCATGACTTAGATAAGCTAGCACTTATAGCTGGCAAAGGTATCACTCCCTTTAACAGTTTTTTTGTGGCAGGAGGCATGATTTAACAAGGTCTTAACACTTTAAGGTTGGTATTCTCAGCAAACGTGTCTGAAAATATTATGCTGATAATATCGAAGAACCTCAATGATCCCTGCAAGAGAACTTCGCTGTGGAAATCTAGCCCGCACCCGTGTACCTTGAAAGCACTGGAAGCTGCAAAAAAATAAATTGTCGTCTACATATCTGAAGGCAGTTTGTACCAAACCTACGAGTTTCTTTAGGGATCGTGTCGACCTTGGCAAGAGAAATTTCACTCGACAAACCTTGAACCCAAGCAGACTCCCTTGCGCTGTCTGTAAGTAGACCCGTTCCACGATACAAAAGTGGAATTTGAGTAGAAAAGCAAAAGTTTTCATGAAACAACCAACACTGATGTCACTTCCATTTATGAAAATTTGTTTGCGGTTATCCTTGATTTTACATTCTCTAGCATACTATAATAAGGCGCTCTGAAAAATAAGGGTAATACAAATCAACAACGGCAATAATCAATCAGGGCACTCATATGGTTATGATCCTTGAGGTATCTGACGACCCATTGTAATTTACGCATTTGGTAGGGTTCTTCGATTACCGAACTTGATAGATGTTTTTGCAGGTAACCTCCCAGAAGCCTCTGCCAGGTTTTTCTTTCCGAAACATTGCATGGAGTGGTTGTTCCAGCTTATGGCTCTCTATAGTGATAAAAATTGACAATTACTGTGAAGTTTCTTTCTATACGCTACATGCTAAACCTAGCAAATTCACAGCCTGAAGACGAGCTATGCCATCTTTTCTAATTTCTGAACTTTTTGCTCAAACTTGTACAAAGTGTTTTTTACAGCCTGTGACAATTTCTGCTAAAAGACGGCATTGGGTAGGACTACGAAAACACCTTCCTAATCAGTTTGAAAAATACAAAGAGTATTTATAGATAAAAACCCCGAAAAGTGGTTTTAGACACTTAACCAATCTTGACCGACACCCGCCTCTCAGGAGGACGTTGACACATTCAGAAGATCTACAACAATGTTCATCTTCAGGAACACGGGATGACACGTTCCTTGCGAGAGACACCTTTTTAGTGCCACGAACGCATTGCTCCACGCTGAACCTCAGCCCCAGGCAAAGCGTCTGTTGAAACTCATTAAGAATAGGTGTGTCACTCCGGTAGATGAACATGCCGACTGATGCCGACCGCCTGCTCCGTTTCGGCAAAAGAGGCCGCGCGCGATTCCCCAGAGACTGAGTTGCCAACTCAGACTGATAGTACGCCTGTCGGTACGCTCTCTTCTGGTGATGACCAGTCAGAAACCGACCACAGGAAACTCAGAGGCTGTAACCATAGGAGTGCACTTGTTTCTAGCATTTAGACCGGATGACCTTGCACATCCTTTTCGTGTGTCCTATACAAAGAGCTAACACCCCACATAAGTTACGAACTTCTTCTGTGTAGGTTCCTTGCCAAATGTGTCACGACGCTGCACCGTGCACGACATAAACACACTGCAATCCACCAGTTCTAACCTTTCATATTCCTTCTTTAATGCTTGCATCATCTTCCTGCGTTTGTCCTTTCTATTCTCCCTCCGTACTTCCTTTTTCTGATTTCTTTTGATCTCCTCTTTCTCTCTCTCTCTCTATCTTTCTCTAACCATTCATCTTTAATTAGGATTCTATTTACGAAGTAATAAATGTCCTCCTTGTTGTTACGTTCGCCAATAAGTCCACGGATTTGAGGCGTTGGCATATCATACTCGACGTGTATGTTGAGCTCCTAACACAAGACAAACAGGCTAGCTCTTGTAAATCTCATGAGGTCCATCACGAATACTTTGCTTTGGCTTAGCTGCAATAAAACACAAATTCACCCTCGTTGTAACGCGGGCTCTGGAGAAATTGAAGCGTAACCAATTCTACCACGGATACCGAAAGCATGACCACGCACGTAGCACTACGTGCCCAACATCACTCTCTACCTTTTTCCTATTTCTCCTTCACTTTACTGAGATCTCCAACATCCCAAAACATTCCCGCTACGCACCTTTATTGAACCTCCCACTAAACTCAGTTCTGTTTGTTCCCAATTATCTGACATAACCTGCTTTTCAAAGCGTGTTCAAATGATTGCCGAGTGTTGCTATCTGTTGAGATAACAACCAGTGTCTAGGCAATTGTTGGTTATTTTAATGAATGAGAATTGCACCTTCCAAAGCTCTGCAACCATATCGGCAACGCTACATAGGAGTGGCTCGGGCTGGACGTTGTTGCCGTTCGCGCTAGCTAAGCCAACAACCGTATCCTGTCTGTTATTACTGTTTCTGCTACTGAGAACGTCTCTCAGCTCCTTATTAAATCGCTGAAGGATGCTGGGTCTCCTAAACATCCTGGAGTTGCGCAGCCAGACTCCACCTGCCGCCATGACCACCAACTCCACCAAAAAGCTGCCTCTCCCTGCTGCCCAGGCCACCGCATACATCGGACCCGGTCCGTTAGCGGGACACTCCTAGCGGTACTCATGGCCACGACGTCGACGATCGGCTCGCCACCTACGAGCTCGCGGTGTCCTCAACAAGTCGGAGGACACCACAAAACTGGCCACCATAGACAATTACTTGACCGGCATTGCTCACTTGTGGCTTCAAAATCTCAAAACCAATGTCCCAGCTTGGGCAGCGTTTAAGGTCATGTTCAGCGAAGTCTTCGGTTGACCTGCTGTTAGAAAGTTTCTCGCAGAACAGCCCCTGTGATCGCGCTCTCCAAATCTAAGCGAGTCATTCGGAGCTATTATGAGGATGTCATCGACCTGTGCACACGCGCAGATGTGACCATGACCGAGGAAGATCGAATCAATCATATATTGAAGGGCGTAGATGAAGACGCATTCCAGATGCTGACCTCGAACAGCCCGAGTACTCTAGTAAGACGGGAAGTTGGGCCAGTTGCTTGGAATCCATCGTGAACTTGTTCAAAGCGCGATGCCAGAAACACAGAAAAGAAAAGCAAAAGAGAAAGACGACGCTGTCTCTCAATTGTTTATTTATTGAAGCTTGCATTGTAATATATATATATATATATATATATATATATATATATATATATATATATATATATATATATAGTAAGTGTACAAAATCATGACATGCGCAATACACAGAAAACATTCCGACAGCATCATACATGCAGACAACAAAGATGGACCACAAATAATCAGATTTCTTCTCATGCAGAAAAACGGATGCTCCACTGATACAGCTCTTGCTTCTAATCAATATGTTAGAAGCCTGAGCAATTTCATTAGTATATTGATATCGCCTGTTTAAAAATGACAACGGTTTTGTTAAAGATAACAGCCACACTCTTATGATTTTCAACGAACCGGCAGATGAAGTTGCGCAACCCCTTAGAGTGATTGCTCAAGCTCTCAGCTGAAAATTGACACATCGCTTCGTTTGCCCCACGCACCACCCACCGATTGATAATGCCATCCATGGCATACAGAACTTCCTTAACGCATGATTGATTGATATGTGGTGTTTAACATCCCAAAACCACCATGTGATTATGAGAGATGCGGTAGTGTAGGGCTATAGAAATTTCGACCACCTGGGGTTCATTATCGCGCACACAAATCTGAGCACATGTGCCTACACTCTAAGGCAAAAGGGTGTTAAAAGGGTGTGTGGATCGTCCTTTTGGGGACTAATGGGGCTGCAACAACCATTAATCTCTTTTACAACTAACGGCACCGGGTGTAACAGTTAGTCCACACAGACGAACTCAAGGGACTAACATTTATTCTTAACATTTACAACTTAGTGAGTAATCATTAGTCCCACAATTCACCTCGGAGGGCTAACATTTCGTGTACACATTTGCACCTTATAAAGCAACTGTTAATCCCCACATTTACACCTTATCAGACAACCGTTAGTCCTCACAGTTGCACCTTGCCGGACGAACAGTTGGTCCACTGAAATACTCCAATCGGATGAACTATATGTCCCCAGTTAAAACATTGTTTTTTTGTATTTTCGGCCAGGCCCGATACTTTTTTCGTATGTTTTTCTGCGCAGTGAGCAACAAATTGCACAGAAAACAACATGCGAAAAAGTAGTTAGCCACCTATGTGTAACTGCTTTTGCAGTCATGGCAACAACGGAAGACATAAGTGAGACATCGAAATCTTTTATTTTTCTACATACACACGAAGTTTCTCCATTCTGCTAAGTGAATTTATAGTGAACTGTACAAGTCCAGTCTCGTTGTCACATCTTGTTCACTCCTTGGGGAGCTCCTCCGACAGAAGCGATAGATGGCAGGCATTGCAGACGCCAGCAAACGCAGCCTTCTGCCTGTTGTGTTCCCATGGCTGCACGTACAATAATATAATAAAAATAGCTAGGCACACGTCACAGAAGATGCACGCATATGACAAGTACGTGCACTTTAATATATAAACAAGCGTTAAAAGATGACACACAAATATCTTTACCTTCACATCTCGCACACTGCTTCTGAAGCTGCTCTGACGATAGAGATGGATGACGGGCATCGCAGACGTCAGTGCACACAGTCTTCAGTACGGTGTGTGCCCACGGCTGCACAATAAGTTTGTAAAATAGTGAGTCACATGTGACAGAGGATGAATACAAGTACATATGAGATATAAGCTCAAGGTGAAATGAAAACATATGCGAGATATGACATGCTAATAATTACACTGTGATGTCACATATTGTCAGACTCATTTTGATCCCCGCAGCGCAACAGCTTAGGAGCGGCGGCCGCAGTCATGACTCAGCGAATCCACAGTGCCGCTAACAAGTCGGCGAGTCCTAGGTGAGTGACGTCGTTCAGCTCGAGCAAGCGAACGCGAGAAGAAAACACGGCACTGAACGCGTAGTGTCTGCCGCCAGCGAACTTCGAACAGGAGAGCGAGCGTATGCTTGGCCGCCGCCACGTACAGCACCGAAGAAATCGACGGTGATGCGGCCCTTTTCCACAAACTCGAGCGAATGCAACGCGCACACGCGAGTCCGCCGCCGCGGCAAACGGACTGCGCCGAGCTGCTTGCGACCTACTAACGGGGAAGCCAATAATAATGGCGAACCAATTTCCAGTGAGTTCGGACGCTAACGAAAGCCCCGCCAGCCCATACTGGTGCACTTACAGCACGCTACATACTACAACCAAGCTCTTTACGAGAACCCGCAACGTGTTTTCGACGACTCCCAACACAGCGACGAGGACTCAGCCCAATATCGTCAGCCCGAAGCTCATCGCGGCGGCAAAGAGAGGCGAGCACTCGATGAGTGAGGGTACGAGCCGCCGACGGCAATGGCGGCCAATTTCCAGTCGGTCACAAAGCACAGGCGAACTGAAGACGCCGAAGCTGATCTTCGCGATGCATTTCGTGCGTGCGATATACAACACGACCGAGCCCGTTACCGGCAAGCGCGATCCGTATCGCACACGCCACAAGTAGAGTAGAATAAAGAATGATAACCTACTTGCCTTAGACTCCAGCGCTGTTTTCTGCCCTGAGTGCGACTGAAGTATATATCCGATAGGCCTGTTGTCTTCTCGTCCGCCATGTTGGCCTTCCCAACTCTTGCTGTATTGTGTTGGTCATGACTGTCTTGAAGCCAGAGATATACAGCGCGGCGTGGTGACGTGTCGAGACTTGCTTCAGACTTCATGGATGCAGCGAAACGCAAAAGCAGCAGCCCACACTCATCGAAACGTACACACAAGCACCACGTCGTAGATTTAGATTGCCGAATCCAGGTGGCCGTGTCGAGCACTTCGAGTGCGGCGCAACCCGGACCATCGCCGGCAAAGTACGGGGAAGACTGAGCCAGCAGAGGAGAAGAAAGGGGGCTGGTCACCTTGGCAACACTTTTCGCGCTGCCTGCAATACCCGGGCGGTTCATACATTTGGAGCGTGTTTGGATAGTAAGTGGTTTGGCGCGGCACGCTTCCTTCTGTGGTTGCTCCTCAAAGGTCTATCCGTTAATCGCACGCGCCTATTGGGCTCCCTTACTCCTTTTTCGGGTAATTTCGCCTTAGAGTGTACAACATTTCCGCCTTCATCGGAAATGCAGCCGCTGCCACCGGAATTCAATCATGTGTGCTGGAAGTATGACCCCAGGTCTGTTAAACCCATCCTATATTTAAAATTTGGAAATCCAAAAGTTGTTTAAAGAGCCGTTGCGAAGACCATCCTTAATGCGTCTTTTAATAAATTGTGCGTACACATGGCTGAATCCAATTGTCATCATCAGGTAAATCGTAGAATGGAAGCGGGTTATCCTGACGCTGTAGTTTTCTCATTATGTGAACGTATCATTCGTGACGTGAAAGCTAGGAAAAGTAAAGGTTATAATACCAGCTCTGATGAAAAAGAAAAAAAAAGGTGCAGTGTTTTTTTTTACATACATAGACTAGCGCACGGGCTTAAGAACATAGGTTCTAGGTACTGCATCGCTTTTTTTTCTCTGTGAAACAGAAGATAGGTTGCATCTGCTCGATGACAGGCAATGCCTTGAAGGACAAGCAGGCTAAAGGATAGTGCACCGTTAATCATAGAAACGAGTAAAGCGGTTGGGTTAAGAGAGTTGTGTATGTCACTTCTTTATCTTGTGGTGGGGAGTACGTGGGAAAAACAAAGCAATGTGTCAATTTTCGGCTGAGATAATTTGAACTATGACTTAAGAGAGTTGCGCAACTTCATCTGCCAGTTTAGTGCAGGTCATGTGGGTGTCGACAAAACCGCTGCCATTTTTTAACACGCAAATCATTTGACAAGCGGAACTGCAGAGGCTTAAATTATATCAATTAAAGGCAAGAGATGTATCAGTGAAGCATCTGTTTTTCTGCATAAGAAGAAATTTGATTACTCTGTCGATCTTGCTTATCTGTATGTATGAGGCTGCCAGAATGTTATCTCAGGTTATTGATCTATGCCAGACGTACGACGAATTTCGCCAGCACTACCTTGTCACTTGCCACCCTGTTTCTCACCAGCCATCGTTGCCCGGCTATACGCTACCATCGCAGGATCCTTGCCTTCTTTCGCAGAATAAAGCTTTTGTGCGTGGAGAAGTTGCACGTCAGCTCTCGCTCATCGCCAGCTTGCCGGGGCGCAGTACGCCACTCAGTCCCACAATTTAATGCGTCATACGGGACAACGTGTCTCAGATTCATCCACCAGAACTGGCGAAACCAGTAACTGCACCCCTGATGTATGTAGAGGCCCCAGCGTGCCCACGACTAAAGACACTCGCAGCCCCATCTCCGCTGACATCTCCTGCTTACATTATCGTGCCTCCACGCCTTCAGTATATCGAGCTGTCAGTCTTTGGCGCACACCCGACCATCAGCCATTCTGAGTTTTGTGTGGTCTACCTGGACATGTCGCACGCCTGTGCCGCCGCCGGCCAATGCATTTTCGAGACCCCCCCGCATATCTGATTAAGGCCACACGTTACCCTACAATTTAGACCATGAGTTGCCACTTCCGCGCCAAAGTTTTCGACCAGCTCGTCACAACCCTTCTTCTTCTCCCCGTCGTCAATCGCTGTCGCCGATGCGTCCACGTCCACCTGCAAGTGAATCAGAAAACTAAATGGCGCAGTTCCCAAAGCAAGAAGTGCATGATCGTCACGAAGTGCAAGCCCTTTTCTTTCGCCAACGATTGTTATTCGTGTTGCTAATAAAAGTGTATCTGCTCTTGCTTCAATTATTATGGGTGCTGCAATATCTGTTATCGCCAAAAAACTGCCACTCCATTCGAATTGTGACGACCCCATTCTTTGGTCCGTTTCTTTGCATTGCCACGGTGCAACCCGTCCAGCCTTTTGCGGAGTGTACTGCGAGACTTCTTATTCAAGGAGGGTCTTATACAGTCGAGCTCATCGTATTTCCGCAGTGTTCGCACGATAATATTTTAGGCTGTGATTTTCCATCTGGTCACCAAGCTATCATTGATTGCGCCCATGCTGAAGTCGTTTTCTCCTCACTTGTCGATGTAAATGTGACTGTTCCCTCTACAACGCGAAGTTGGTTATCAGTGACGACACGCACGTGATTCCGCACGCTAATATATTGGCAATTGTAGCATGTCCCAACCACTCTCCTGACGCTGCAGGATGATAAGGCCGACGCACCTGTGGGCACTCGTTCCCCATTTCGGGTACGTTGCTTCGGGGTGCATGTATCGCCACCATGAAACTTTGCGAGACAATCACATTAGGCGGTCCTGATTGTTTAACAGAGCTAAACGCCAACTTCTGTACCCCCTGACTGACAAGTCGACTGGCGACGATGGTCTACACTCACAGCAGCCCCTTATTGTTCTAGACCTTCTTGACAAATTTCGCCCAGCTTTCGAAGCCACAGAGCCCGTCTATAAGCCGGACGTCAACAGTATACCATCGCAAGGACAAATGTAATCACGTACCACAACGATAGCGACCTAATCGGGTATTGTCGACTGAACGCCGCGTCATGGATGAACACGTAGATGACATGCTTAAGCGGGGCATCGTTATACCATCAAGTGGGCCTCCTCAGTTGTTTTGGTTAAGTAAAAAGATAGCACGATACGTTTTTGCGTAGATTATCTTCGTCTTAAAATAACGCGAAATGATGTCGACTCTTCGCCCCAAATCGACAATGCCTCACCCCCTTATTCACAAGCGCTTCTTCATTCAAGGGACCCCCTTATCTTGACGAAGTCAAGACGGAGCGTACTCCTCCACTCAAGGAGCCGCTGCGTTTCACGAACGCTCCTCCCCACATCCTTCGCCAAGGAAGGCCTTCACTTGAGTGAACTACATGGGCCGAGAAAAGCGCCTGATAACGAGAGTATTCGCAAGGAATGCCTATCTCTGTACAAGAAATGAACGCTCAGTTTCTTATTATTTTTTATTGACATTACAGCAAAATACGTGCATTTAGAGTGGTCCCATGGTTTCCGTAAGCCTTGAGCCGGTAGGGTTAGCGAAACCACCACTTCAAATCTGGCAACAGTCACACCCAGGCAGCTGAACGAACAGCTGACGGCGTTTCGTCTGCTGCTGAAAGTTTCTACGTGTTTAGTTTATTTCGTCTCGTGTGTGCCTAATAATTTCAGTTTATATTTACGGTAGTGTCTGCGTGTGTGTTGAGACCCAACTTTCACCGAGTTGACTAACGAACTAAGTTAGTGATGACAGGAAGCACAACAGACGGTTTGCGGCTTTGTTTACTTTCGCTTCGCTGCGAGCTTTTAGATGCGGAAGCATCTTATACTCGCGCCTTGTAGTGCGCCGTCCGCGCCCTCCGCACCGCTTCTCGAACATTCGACAGCTGACGCGCGCGCATGCGCCGTCGCGCCGTCGCCCACCATCTGTGCCGCGCGCGCTTCTCCTTCGAGAACATTCGACAGCTGACAGCGCATGCGCCGTCGCGCTGTATATATATACTCAAGGTCGGCGCTCACTCGCTCAGTTGCCGCTCGTCGGTTGGTTTGTACGGCGCGTCGACGTCCAAGGTCGCGGTGAAATGAATTCCAACGAATCCACAAACACAATGATCGACGTCTCTTCGACCAGCGCCGTCCTTTCGCATACGTGTGTACGTGTTCACTCATTTAACACCCCCTCCTACAACCACGTTAACCAATTTAGCCATCGACCCAAGTAAGTCGCAATTTAACACCCCATTTCACAACCACGTTAACCAATTTAGCCATCGACCCAAGTAAGTCGCACTTTAACACCCAGTTAACCAATTATATGCTCCGCATCCTCCTCAGTGTTCCCCCGAGGGAAGCTGCGGGCAATTTTTTGATCACTACTGTAGCCACCGAACGGATAACGCGGTGGCGTGAGTAAATTTCGCTATATATCACATTGCGTTGGCGTGCGTTTAGAATTCACTATCGCATTGTGTATGATGTTTACTTGTACATAAATTCGGAGTACATGCACAGTTCCTAATTTCAAGGGATTGTGCAATGTTTATTTTTCTCATTTTCTGCAAATTTTAACGTAACACCTTCGTAGTTGTTCCTCTGCGTGTAATAGGAAGTTTAAAGAAACAATGCTCGCAAGTGCTATTCAAGGTTTTACCAGGATAGCGTTAAAAAGTACCCATGGTATACTCACGCCAGAGCATTTTAATTGGACTTCTACGCAAGTTAAGAAAAGTGATCGTGGGGCTTTCTTCGTGTAATGGTAAAAACTGCATTTTAAAGTTGTTGTTTTCTTCAAATAGCAACATGTATAGTCAGTTAACACTGTGTGTTGGTATGTGTGTTGCCATTATAAATTTTAAACTTCCAAGGATGCCTGAGTAAGCAGTTATTTTTTCCCCTTTCTTCTATTCGCCATGCATTTGTAGATGCGCTAACATGATAGATTTGAATAGGCGAATAGACATAATTTATAGATGTTTTATTCTTTTGATAATGAAAAAATTGAAGCCACTTGTGACTATTGGTGCTGTTCTGTCTTAAAAACGACCATGTGCGTTCTCTGAACCTTGTAGAAAGTGCCGTCAAGAAGCATAGTATTTTACTCTGCTGATTTAAAGAAGACAAGTGCAACAAAGTGGTAAAATATGCTGAAAAGTATTGCAGTCATCGCGGATACATCTGGTCAGAACCCTGTAAAGAAACTGTCCGCTATTGCTGCAACATTAGCATGTCTGCACGTTGGAACCAAGCCATCTCAGTTTCGCGGAAGGAGAATGGTGCTGCTGTATATAAAACAAGTTTGATGTTTGTAAAACTGCTTTACTGTAGGATCGGAGAAGTGGTTTTTGTAATTTTGTCTTATTCTGAAAAGACAACCATGACGATAATTATGCATTATTGAATGAATAAAGCAGAAATTGGGAATGGCAAAATAAACATTTGTTTTTGTGGCTGATGAAGAGAAATGTGGCAAAACAAGAGTGAAACTGCAAAGTGTCCATCAATCAGCATAGGCAGCTGACACACTGTTAAGATAAAGTTTTAGCTCATAGTACATAAAATAGATGAGGTCGATGTAGTAGACACCGTAGCGCGTCTAATGCAGTGCAGCTGCACGCGTTCATTGCCGCATTTTTCTGTACTTCTCGTGGTGCATAGATTTATTAATATTTCTTGCATTTAAGAACAGAGATGGTAGAGTTATTGAGCTTTGACTGTTTTTACACATGTCTGGCTCAGGACCTTGGGCAGCTGACTAGACATATGGTTGTGTAATTCTATTATCTAATTGGTAGTTGTAATTACAATTTCTTTTTTAGGGGGGGGGGAGTTCAATTATACAAAAACAACCTTATAATGTATCTGGTGTATTTCTATTTCATGAAAAAGTCGTCGCATCTAGCCCTAAAACAGGCCACATTACTTTCCCTGCAAGAGAAGCACAACGGACGCCTTCACATTTACACGGATGGCTCGGTGTCTTCAGTAAGCTCAGCAGGGGCGGTGGTTATTCCGGCGAGGCACATCACAATTAAATTCATGACATCGCACTTGACGTCGTCGACAGCTGCAGAACTCGCCGCCATTCGTGCAGTTCTGGAGTTTATAGTGGAAGAACCTTCGGGAATTTGGTCTATCTTCTCGGACTCGAAGGCAGCTCTTCAATGTCTTATGTCACCCTTTCGCTATGGTCCTAATGAACAGTTAGAAGCTGAAATAAGGCTTCTTCATCACCAAGCAATCGAAAAACAGCACAGCATAGTGTATCAGTGGATACCAGGTCATTGCGGTATATATGGCAATGTCCGCGCCGATGAGGCCGCTAGATCTGCCCACGATGGTACCCAATACACAGCCATCCCTTTTTCAAGAACCGACGCAGCTACAAGACTTCGTTTGCTTGCACGTGACCTCCCACTGGCACAGTGGAACTCAACAGACTTCACAAACGCGCGCCTGCATACCTTGGATCCCGATCTGCAGCTTCGTCTTCCCCCAAGGATATCTCGAGCTGAGGAGACTCTTCTATGCCGCCTGTGGCTTGGAGTGGCCTTCACAAACGCATACTCTTATCTCATTGGGAAGGCCAGCTCTCCTACATGAACTTACAGCAGCTGCGAAGAAACGATCGCGCACCTTCTGGGTGAGTGCACCCATTTCAACGCGCAAAGACAAGAACTCACTGCAGCTCTGGATAGACTAGACGATCGGCCTTTGTCGGAACAAAGGATTCTGGGTCATTGGCCGAGCCCATCCTCAGCCCAGAAGGCTTTGAAAGCTTTGCTGGCCTTTTTGCGGACAACGGGCCTCAGAGACAGACTTTAGTGTCTTATACTCTTTGATGTTGTCTTTCCTCTGTCGCACTTTTTTTGAAATTTCTATCTCACTTCACAACATTTCTTTTTAACATCTCTCATTCCCCTCACCCCTTTCCCCAGCGCAGGGTAGCCAGCCGGTCTAAGAACTGGCTAACCTTCCTGTCTTTCCACGCAAACTTTCTTCCTCCCCTTTCTATTTCATAAGTTTGCGTTTTTATACGACACTCCACGCATATTTACGTACATAAATGTTTCACAGAGCATAAACTTCTGCTTGATTCCCTAAAGATGGGTTTTGTTGATCAATGATGTTTTGAGCTGCATAGACACGGTATATTGAAGCTATCTTTCACGCATAGTAGCAACAGCAGCACAATCATTGAGTCCAATTGCATTGTTTTGTTTTTCCGAAACTGTCTCTAATAGTGATCTTAACTGAGCAGGACGAAATAAACAACAAAAAAATAAAACAGGATAACTTACCTAATCGTTGATACAGACTAGCAACTAACAAAAGTATGCTTCGCCGTATATTTCAGCTAGGGTAGGAAAGATTCACCGGAGAAGCCGCCGCTCAGGAGTACGGTTGATGTAGTTCATAGAAATGTAACTCAATAAACAATTCTATCGGGTCAGGTGGTTTGAATTCATCTTGGTAGGAAGCGCAGCCACTATTACACGTAAGACACAGCACAATCGCTCCACTTCAACTAACCGTTTATTGCAAACGTTAGAGTTAAAAGGGGGTGAAAGAGAAAGAAAAAAGTAAAAATAAAAGGCAGACCAACAAAAATCACAAGTGAAAGTCACGTACATTACTTATCCGTTATTATCTATCACCCCATCCAAAAAACACAGTTTTTTCCGCCTGAGCGAGATAGAGGGTGCACTAACACACTCAAAATCATCACTTGTCGTTTCCGCAGCTTCTATTATCAAACGGGTTAATAAATCTGTTTCGATATAACACGCAAGTGTTATCGAAATACGGCACACAACCGCACTCCTTACAGTGGATTGCCATGTGACCATTGGTACCCTTTTGCACTTCATTGTGATGCTCTTTTAACGTCTCATTTATGCATCTTTCAAATGTTCCCACATAAACAATACCACATGACAAGGGCACTCAGTAAACAACTGACACTGTACACTCAACATATTTATTGCGATGCTTAATTTTGCATCCTTTCTTTGAGCATAGTGCAGTGACCTTTCAGAATACTTGTGGTTTGTCAGTGCTGTGTTTTTTGGATTTTCTGGCTTTGTACTTAACGTCCACATTCGTCAATACGAATGGGAAAACTTATATTCAAAATCAGGGTATTTGTATTGGTTCGGCTATCGCACCCATCCTGATTGATATTTTTATGACCCACTTATATCGAATACTAGACTAGAGGTAGTCGGGAAATATTGTTTTAAATATTTTCAGGTTTGTGCACGAGTATTTGTTTTTTTTAATGTGAAGCCAAAGAGTATCAAAGTATAGCTGTTTTGACACTAGGAGTATTTGAGACAGTTTGTCAGCCTCTGAAACTAACACATGAAATGCCATATTGGAATACGCTCAGGTTCCTAAATCTTTCGTTGCGATTTCAGGATGACCACGTTTGTTGGCTGTATGAGTCCAGGAGCAAAAGCCATTGTTGCCTTTCTCTTGTGCCCATAACAAAGTAGTGAAGAGATCTGTCGCACGAATGTGCCTTTTTAATTCCTTGAAGTAGTCTTGTTTTCACCTCATGAAGAAGAGGTTTGAGCAACAGGTTTTGCGACTGCAGGCAGCAGGTTACCCGCAACGAATGGTTATAGGGGTCGCTGAATCGCTGCATAAAGACCTAAAGAAACAAAATAGGCAGCGTATTAATACTTCCCTGCAGCAGCGTAATGGTATTGATATGTGGCGTTTAACGTCCCAAAACCACCTTATGATTATGAGAGACGCCGTAGTGGAGGGCTCCGGAAATTTTCACCACCTGGGGTTCTTTTACGTGCACCCAAATTGGAGTACACGGGCCTACAACATTTCCGCCTCCATCGGAAATGCAGCCGCCACAGCCGAGATTTCATCCCGCGACCTGCGGGTCAGCAGCCGACTACCTTAGCCACTAGATGCAGCATCGTAAAACGACTTTTATCCCCTTTATTCATGGTGTGGCACACAATTTTAAAAATGTTGTAAATAAGTTGGGCGTCCGAGTGGTCATGTCTGCTCCAGAGAAACTGTCAAGAATATGTCACAAAATTGTCCCGTTTCGAAAGAAAATAAAGGATGCCAGATTAAGCGTCGCAATAAATATGTTGAGTGTGCACTGTCGGTTGATTACAGAGTGCCCTTGTCATGTCGTCTTGTTTATGTGGGAGGAACTGAAAGATGCATAAATGAGAGGTTAAAAGAGCACCACAATAAAGTTCAAAAGGATACAGATAGTCACTTGGCGATCCACTCTAAGGAGTGTGGTTGTGTGCCGTGTTTTGACAACACTGGCGTGTTATATCGGGACAGAGATTGATTAACCCGTTTTATAGTAGAAGCTGCGGAAATGACACGTGATGATTTTGAGTGCGTTAGTCACCCTCTATCCCGCTCACGCGGAAAGAACTGTGTTTTTTTTAATGAGCTGATAGATAATGACGGATAAGAAATGTACGGAACTGGCACGTGTGCTTTTTTTTGGTCTGCCTTTTATTATTATATTTCTTCCCCTTTATAAACTCTGGCGTTTGCGAGAAACGTTTAGCCAAAGCTAAGCGCATGTGTTGTGTCTTCTGTGTAATAGTGGCTGCGCTTCCTACCAAGAAGGGGCATAAAATGCTTGCTATTACGTGTCCTCTCCACTTGTTTGTCAAGCTTTCGCTCCACGCTTAAACTGATGTCATGTGCAAGCTTCATCGAAACACATGAAAGCAATGGCGTCCGCAGCAGGTCTTCGAGCAATAGAACGACGACTTTACGCACACCCGAAGGAAGGTAATCCACTGGCTCATCGCAACACAACACATCACGGCACTGGCGAGTGCTCCTCTTGACACCACGCCCGCCTGTCCGGGCGCCACAGTGGCCGTTGCTGAACCGTTCGAAGACAGAGCCGTAGTAAGCGCGTACCATCACTGTCGAAATAACGCGACGGTGGCAGCCTAATTGATCGAGAAACGTTGTCAAAGCAAGACAGACTCCGCCACAGACGTGATTTTGGCACATAAACTCCACTCAAGGGACGATTCAAGGTAGCTCAACCACTTCCTTGACAATCTCGAGAAAACGCTAGAGATTTTCTCAAGTGAAGGTAGTATTTCAAGCGATTGCGGGTTTGTGAATGAGAAAACGCCCCTGAAGGAGTGTTGTGAGTGAGTAGTTGAGTCGAGGAGCGTTTGTGAACACGGGGGTTAGACAGCTTGCAAGGTGCACAGTTATTTCCTCCCTCAATCTATTGTATGGTTATTTGCAAGTGCCTATGCATGCAGAAGACAATCCGAAAACTGTACTTATTACGCCCGAGGGCCTGTAAATATATGATGTGATGTTATTTCACTACTGCAAGGCTCCGGCACCAATTGAATGCATTGCGGACACTCATTCTACGAGGTCTTAAATAGAATACTTGCTTGTGCTATTTGGATGATGTGGTGGTATTTTCGCCAGACTTCCCCACGCACCTACGTCGCTTAGAACAAGTTTTACGATGTCTCGCTGAGGCGGGTCTCCAACTAAACCTGAAGTGTCGCTTCGGGGCACACAAGTTGACTATACTAGGCTATGTCGTTTTGGAAGATGGCGTACTCTCTGATTCCAATAAGCTACGACCTGGTAAAAATTTTCAAAGACCCACGTGCTTAAAAGAGCTGTGTAGGTTCATTCGGCTTTGCTTGTACTTTCTTTGCTTCATTCGCAGTTTCGCCTCAATTGTGGCACCATTGACGGACCTGCTTCAGGGAGACCCCTATCTATCCTCCTTGTCCCTGGCTTGTGATCATGCATTCACGAAGTTTTGTCAGCTACTGACAAGACCTCCTGTAATGCGCCATTTACGTGCAAGTCTTCCTACAGACATCAGCACAAGTGCAAGCAGTGTCAGTTTTGGCGCTGTCCTCACACAACGAAAGCCTGGCTACCAAGATTATGTTGTTGCGTACTCAAGTCGCACTTTCACAAAGCTGAAGCAAATTATTCTTTTACTTAAAAATGCTTCGCGGTCATGTGGACTATTAAGAAATTTCGGCCTTACCTTTACGGCCGACCTTTGATGTCGCTACCGACAATCACGCACTCTGTTGGCTGTCATTTCTCAGACTACTTCGGCCACATGGCATGATGGGCTCTGCGGCTCCAATAGTTCACCATTTGGGTTATCTACTGCTTAGGCCAGACGCATGCCTATTGTGATGCTCTTTTGTGTTCACCCATTTTCACTGACATAGTGAGTGTTTCCTATCTTGAAAACCCACTTTCGCTATTAGTATCCATTGACATGTATTTGGAGCAACGAAAAGATTCGTGGATTGCTTCTGTGGTGGCTTCGCTCTTTGGCTCACTAGCACGCCCGCCATTTCGAGTGCTATACGCCGACAAGTTTCCCACTTCGTCATCTTCGACGGAATTTGTTATCACCGCAACTACCAAACGGACGGCCGCAACTAGCTGCTTGTCATACCCAAGCAAGTCCGTGCTAGCGTATGTGCAGCTTTCCATGCCGATACACGAAGTGTACACGCTGGTTTGCTTAAAACCAGGTATAGATTACACCTTCGGTACTATTGGCGTGGCGTGTATACATTCGCACAAAAGTGCATTTGCTCTTGTACAGCTTGTTGATGCCGCAAGCACAAACTTTCTCACTTTTCTGCACCAATGCCGCTATTGCCATGCCCCATGCGACCACTTGACTGCGATAGAATTGACCTTTATGGCCCTCTACCGTACACATCCGCCGAAACTTTTCGGTTATTGCGTGATAGACCACCTCAGTAGATATGCAGAAAAAGTGGTTCCACCTGCCACGACAGCACGCGAAATTGCTTTTTTCTTGCTCCAATGCTTTACTCTATGGCATGGCGCTACTTGTGCACTCCTAAGTGACCGAAGCCACGTCTTTCACGGGGGTGTTTTCAGAAACTTCTCGCTGAATGCCCCGTGATTCACCACTGTAATACCGCATATTATGAAGCGTTTCAACCGAACTTTTAACGAAATGATTTCTGTGTATCTCGCCTATAACCACACCAACTGCGAACTCATTCTTCCCAACGTTACATACGCCTGCAATACAGCACTCCAAGCGACGACAGGCTTTTCTCCGTACTTTTCACTACATGGCCGACAAACGTCGTCCCCGATCGACACCGTTCTTTCCTACCAATCCGACTCATCACAGGGCACACAAGTTTCCGATGCTGGTCGATATACAGAAGAATGTCTGCAACTAGCGCGCTCCTTTACCAGTCAAGAACTGGGACAAGAGAAATTTCGACATTACGAATCTACAAAACATCCATCGTCTTGTCAAATTTTCTTTTGTCCCTGTTTCAGTTTTCACCTAACTTCCTTATTTGGCTGTGGGTGCCTCCCACTTAAGTTCCTGGTGCCTCACCGAAGTTCGTCAACAAGTACAAAGGACTTGTACAAAGGACGGAAAACTTCACCCGTCATTTACATCATCGAACCCCCAACATCTTTGCGGAATTGCGTCGCCGAGGCCACAAAATTGTTCTCGTGGATCACCTAAAACCGTAGCACAAACCCCTTGTTTTTACAACCCCTTAAAACCCTGGCTTTAGCTTCATCGAGGAGGAAAGATGTAATGAAGGAGATGGGTACCCTACAGAGCTCCGCAGCTGTATCGTCAGCGCTACACAGAACAGGCTTGCGCTGGACGTTTTTGCTCTTCGCGCTTGCTAGGCCTATGACGGTATCCTATCTGTTATTACATTATGTGATACCGAGAACGTGTCTCAGCTTTTTTTACGGTTATATATATATTTTAACCGCTATAGGCTAAATTACTCGATAAATCTCAGTCACAAATTCAGGCACTCACCCCATTACGTGCGCTCTTAATGCGCTTCGTCAATTCCACCGAATTCCAGGACTAGGGCTTTCGGCTGACCACCGTTTCATGTCACTCTTTCTCACTAAATCTCAGCCCACCGTCTGCCATCCAGTTGTTGCAACCGGCCTTAGGGGCACCGGCGACTCAGGAGGGACCACGTAGAGGCTAGAGTAAGAGAAACTTAACAAAGGGCTTATTTCTATTCACTACATAGCGAGCTCTCCGAATGAGCTGGTTGCTTCATTATAAAGGGTACGCTTACCTGAACCCCTAGATCAGGAAATGTGTTCAGAGTGCACTGTCCAATCACGAGTCAAAAATAATTTGTGAGGGTGACGCCCACACCTGCCCAGGTAAGCGTCCTCTATTGAGGCGTGGTTACTGCACTGCAACGGGGCACCAGCGTGGCTCTTCCTCCTAGTGTGAGTATCGCTGGGTGAGGGTCTGCCGCACAGACAATATAAATTATCAAAAGGAGCCGCCGCAATACAGTTCAAAAGGCTCTGCTGAACTGCTTGCTCAATTTTATCGGGACAAGTTGACGTCGCGGTTGACGCTGCTGTCTCTACGAGGAACACGCTGAGACCGCGAACACCGTTGTAATCAGCTCGCAGAACAGCTTACGGCGTGGGGCGGCATGGCGCCTCTAATTCGAGCTGGGCAGGACAATACATGGCGGACATGGGCCGGCAGCTCTTCGGCGACTTCCTTGACGAAGAAATAACTCCACTCTCTCGTTGGTCAAGGAGCCGGTAGTAACAGCACAGAAGAGCAATCTGACGGGATTCTCCAGCACGGCCCAATCTTTGAGCAGCAGAGCCGTCCGTATGAAACGCAAGTGGAAGTATTCTATCGAGGCGGCTGTGAAAATGTCGAGTGGGCAGAAGGTAGAATGCATTGAAGTGTATAGTTTTGTGCTTCACTGCTTTATAAGCTAAGTTATAAACGGCGAGATTTCATCGCAGTTCTTGTGACTAGATAATAACTGCATAGCCAGCGTATTAGCAAGCGCACGGCTTGTACGTTCGACAGAGCCGTTCGTCAGGGGTTGATATTGCTTTGAATTGCAAAACTGCGATGTGCAGAGACAAAGCGATTCTTCCACAATGTCGGGGACAAATCTTCGACGACGTTCACTGATGATGACACGAGGCGGACCACGGCGACTAACCATGAAGCGTAACAGAATTGAAATGAAAATAAAGACATTTTTCAGGACATTCTTGAGGTTCAGAAAAAACAAATCAAGCGTATACACAGACTAGGCAAACGGCGACTTGACTCGACGAGGCCACTCATTCTTAAATTGTTAAATTCAAGAAGTAAATATTAATTACTAAGAAATGACTTTAAATTGAAAGGCACGAATTATTTATTGAGTAAAGAGTTTTCTCAAAGAGTGCATGACATTCGAAGGAAATTGTGAGCTAGCGGAAAGTCGAACCATGACAAAAGAGACAAGATTTCACTAGCACTCGATAAACTGTAGATAAACAATGTGCCTTACGTTAGGGATCAAGATTGGAATGATAAAATTACGTTGTGAAAAAACGACCACATGAACATGCACCGCCCGAATACCAGAGACTACACGCAGAAGCAAACCAAGAGTTGAGATTGAGGGGAGATAATCAAAGCCCTTCTACATGCATTAAGCGCATTCATGTATCTCGTCAAGTATCTAAGAGTACCCGCTATCCTACGACACCGAAGAAAAAAAACTTGCGAATTCTAAATATAAACTCACGAAGCATTGTGAAAAAAGATTCAATTGAGGCCACAATACTAAAATATGACTTGCACATTACTGTACTCACGAAAACGTGGCTACGAAACTAAATAAGTGATGATGTAGTTTTTTCCCCCGCGTTACACTGTCTTTCGTAAGAACCGGTCAAATAAAAAGGGAGGTGTTGCTGTCCTTGTCAAGCTTACAATACAAGGGATTGTTTTAGCGGATGTCAATGATATCGAGTGTTTGTGTATCAAAATAAATTGTTCGAATCAATTCTTTGTGCTATACACGTGTTACAGACCACCAGACGCCGCTCCTGAATATTTGCTGAAATTGCAAGAGCATATGACACAATTACAAAGTAAAAAAGTTTTTGTTATCAGGAATTTACACCTACAAATTGTTTAATGGGAACTGTTTCAGGCAAGCCGTAAATCGAACAAAAATTCCAACATAATTTTTGACATCATGCTTACTCATGACTTAGTTTAAGTGGTCCGGCAGCCTACTAGAGAACAAAGTTCGTCTAGTGCAATATTAGACTTAGCGTTCTTAAGCAGAGATATTCATAAATATGCTGTTTTAATTGAAAGTAGCCTGTCTGATCATCATCTTGTAAATGTTACTATTCGTTTATACAACACATCTGGTCACAAACGCACAACTACGCGAACGTTTAATGATTATGCGAGATCTGATTATGCATATATTGCGCAGTACACAGAAAGCTGCTACAATAGGTTTATTGAAAACCAGGGCGATATTGACGAGCTAAGGAATGAATTTACTAGGATGTGCCACCACCGCATAAGATCATTTGTACCAGCCTAATCTGAAAAGCTTGCTAGAAGTGTTCAATAGATTACGCGTAAAATTATTCATAAAAAGCACAAATAAAACAGCTGAAAAAGAGTAGCTAACGTGGTTGCTTGGGCGAGTTGGTACGACATACTTCACAAAAATGAAAAAGAGTAATTGCCAGTGAGCCATAATTCAGGAACTTAAGACAAATTTGGCAAGTGCTTTGCGTGGTTCAAAGGATATTCACTTTAAGACAACACCGCCAAACTTGAAAAAAACGATCCTATGAAGTTCTAGAACTTCCTGAGTGATATTCAAAAACAGTTATCACATACATTAGTCAATCAAAACACAATTGCAGATCTGCAGCTTATTGTGGAACACTTGAACAAAGTTTTTCATAGCGTGTTTTCTGGGGCGAGTCTTCATACGCCTCGGCAAAGGGTATTTCAATCTAATGAAGTGGACCTTAGATCTTATTCGGGTGTTCTCGAAATGATTTTGCAGTTGAATACTAAATCATCTTGTGGCCAAGACAACATTTCAAATGTCTTTCTTCGTCATTATGCCGAAAGTGCCTATTGCAAAAACCAGCGCCACTGGGTACCAGCGTCGAGCGTCATGCCTGGTTATGGGCCAGTAGGGCGCTGGTACCAGCGCCTCCCAGCGCAAGTACTGGGACGCCTAAGCGGCAGAGTCCCAGTACTCTGCGCAAAATGGCTTCACAGGGTTAAAACTGGAATGCCCATTTGCCATGAATAAATAAATATAAAAGTAAAATAGCGTGCATTCACATTGAAAATAAAAAAATAAAGAAAACATAAAACGCCTCCTGATGGGATTTGAACTCGCCACTTCCTGATTTCGAACTGAGTACGCGACCCACTACGCCATGCCAAACACACATATGGGGATTGTAAAACGACTATTTATCTAAAGAACACGCTGTTCAATTTCTTGTTTACAAGTCGCGCAGTCAAGACTGACACGATATTCCTTTCCAAATAACACTTTCGTCTTGATTCGAGAGTGATGAACGACTTCTGGGCACCGAAAGACGTGCGGATAGTAGCAAGACCGCAAAGTTTTTTAAAGCATCCGCATGTTAACTATGAAAAATCTGAAATTGACTGGAGGAGCAGCCACAGATTGTCAGCTTTTGCTGCTAATAGTTTTTTTCCTTTGATAGTCGGTTCTCGCACTTGCTACTGGTCAAAACGTACAGATGATTTAATGTCTTTTTTGGTAGATATCAACGCACACGAGTGAATATTGAGTTTTTTTTTTCGCGCCAGCGACGATGTAGCTGTACACACTAGGCGTGCCAGATTACATAGTTGCAGTTATGTCGATACCTGCAACTAAGATACCGCCTAAGAAATGACTAATGCAATCCGCTGAAAAAGTATGCCAGTGTGTTAGTTCACTAATGCGTACCAAACTACGAACACAAAATTGCGCTTTCTTAAGCACGAATCGGAAAAGTACCGGCTCCTGCTCTCAGAAGGAAGCTTTCGGTGACAGCCTACGTTGCTGAAAGCACGACACATCGATCGTCGCTGCTCCTTGTGCGGGCACTGCACACGCGGATAAATAGTCGATTTAGGCTCAGGGATGTCTAAACACTAGTTTACAGTCATTCTTACATTTTAGAGTTGTGCCTACTTAAAGTAAAAAGAGCCGGCAGCATGTACACTGACGTGGCCGGCACGATAAGCCTCGCTGGTACGGGGCATTGGGTAAGGCTGCTCTAGAAGCAGCTGAGTTGCGATGTCTGAAGTTTCTGCATTTGAGCTTTGCAACATTTCCTACTGTTACCTAAGCTGTACCTGAAGTAAGTGAAAGCTCAATCAGTGCCAGAATTGTATTTACGGAGTGGCGATGCCGAGTGACACCCGTTTTTCGGGCCTTGCTGGCATGTCCCAGTGTACAGATATATACAGTTATATCAACTCCAACAATGAAAGAAACACCCATAGATATACCAATACCATCCGCTGAAAACGTATGCCAAGGAGGCAGTTCACGAAGGCGTACCAAATTGCCAACTGAAAATTGCGTGTTGTTACATATCAGTCAGACAGGTAGCAGCTAAGTGCGGCCGGCAGCTTTTGGTGACAGCCTGCGTAGCTCAAAGCGCGACTTTCCACCGTCAGTGCTCCTTGTGCGAACATTGACACAAGACTAGATAGTTGATTTAGGTTCATGGATGTCTAAACTATACTTTACAGTTATTCTCACACTTTAGGGTTGTGTGTACATGAAGCAAGAAGCGCCTGTAACATATATACAAACGCGGCCCGCACGACAGGTTTAATGCTTGCTGGGCCGGGCACTTGTTAAGACCGCTCTCGACGCGGTGAGTTGGGATGGCTGAAGATTCTGCATTTGAGCTTCGGAAGATTTCTAACTGTTACCTGAAGTAAGTAGAAGAATAAGTGTGGACAGACATACATCTATGGGGTGTAGCGGAATCGAACGACAGCTTTTTTTTCTGACCTCTGCTGAGAAACCTTGCGAAGCGATCGAGAGAGCTCATTTATGTTTCGTCACCTTTGCGGGAAAAAAACTTTCCGGTTTCCGTTTGGAGTGACGTGCATCTTCAGGCTTACAAACACTGCAACTTGGAATCGTTACGGCAATACACGGTCCCCAGACCCGGTCCGCTGTTGACCTCAATGAGCATAAAGATGTGTGAAGTGCTATTCTTGAGGAACTGAAAGAGATAAAGACTGCCGCGAACAAGCGCGATGAAACTCTGACCCGTATTAGTTCAAACCTTGATGAAGTTCTGGAGTTGTCAAAAGCGAATAAAGAAAAAATTCATACCCTTCAGCACACCGTTGAAAAACTAGAAAAAATTGTCGCAATTCAAGGCAAGAGGCTTAATGACTATGAAGATAGGTCACGACGGAATAACTTAGTGGTCTATGGCATACCAGAAGGCCCAGAAGAAACCAGAGAAGTCCTTGAAGACTTAGTTGTCCGACGGGTTTCCAATGATGAACTAAAAGTCGCTGTCACCTCTCTCGAACGCATTAACCGAATTGGTAAACCCCGAAATGATAAACCCCGGCCAATCATTCTCAGGTTGTACAATTACAACGAAAAAATAGCCATACTAAATAACTGTTTCAAACTAAAAGACAGCGAAGTTTCCGTGTCACATGACTACTCCCAGGCAACGCCGCACATAAGAAAAAAACTTTGGCAATCTGTAAGTTCTGATAACAAGGCCGACAATAAGATAAAACTGGTTCATGATAAACTGCATATTAGCAACGACATTTATGCGTGGGACGAAGCAAAAGATTGCCGGGTGCTCGTGCGCAAAGGTAAAAAACGAGAACTGAGCACTAAAACGAAAAACACGAAAAAGGCGAACGAATGACTTCCGGATTCTACAAAGCAACAACCGAAAACACTGAGGCTCATTTCCCTTAATGTGCGAAGCTTATGCAACAAACAAGGAGAACTGGAACACGTGTTGTTAACATATGACCCGCACATAGCTGTCATCTCCGAAACCTGGCTTTGCCCAGATTTGCCTGATAATTACGTGATTCCGTCTTCATATACGTGCTATCGGAAAGATAGACTTACACGAGGAGGTGGTGTGGCAATTCTTGTGAAGGCGGGCCTTTTATCTGTTTCACTGCCTGCTGTTAACCCTGATCACGAAAGTGTCTTTTGTAAAATAAATATTTCAGGAAACCATATTGTTATTGCGGGAATTTATAGGCCGCCGAGAGCTCCCTGTGAATTTTTACTTAAACTGTATGATCATTTGGCAGTGTATAAGGATCAGAACATTATTGCTGCGGGAGATTTCAACTTACCGCACATTGATTGGTGCTCGATGTCATCAGGGGGCACTGATACAAAGAACTCCGAAATCCTTCTAGATACTTTATTAGCTTACAACCTTGCACAGACAGTACTATATCCAACACGGGTGACTAGCACTGCTTCCTCCATTCTAGATTTAATTTTGTGTTCAGCCAGCTTTACTGATCATACCACAGAAATTCACGAAGGAGTCTTGGACCACAAGCTCGTATATTTTTCCTGCAAGCTTCCAAACCGAATCAAGTTAAACAACGCTAAATTTGTAAAAGTAAAAGACTACAACGCAGCAGATAACCCAAACATTGCCCCCCATTTAGAAGAAGCATTACTCACATTTCACGATGACGATGTTAACGTCTTATGGGCAAAGTTTAAGTCATGCTGCAATTATTGCATCAATAAGTTTATTCCAGATAAAATGAAAAAAATCAACAAAGGCAATCCTTGGATAACCAGAGAAATTATACATTTAAAACGTAAACTAAAACGGTACCGAAAAAGGAAGAACAGGGATGCCGCCCTCCTTTTTAAGCTAAGTTCTAAGTTGAAATCTAAATTACGAGAAGCTAAAGAGCGCTTCTATTCAACCACCCTTGGGCACTTTGCTACCGAATCCCCTCACAAATTCTGGCAATTTTTTATCAAACAAGGACTCAAGAAGCGTAGATCAAATAGCTGTTGGTGCTCGCATTGTTACAGATAAAAAATAAATTGCTGAAACGTTTAATTCCTATTTACAGAGCGTATTCTCAAGGCCAGCCACGCTGGGTAAACGCCTTACGTCAACGATAGCAACCAATATATCCATATTACTGTCGAAGGTGTTACTGAGCTGCTCTTACGATTAGATCCTAAAAAATCCGCAGGACCTGATAACATTCCCACCACATTTCTCAAAAGATATGCAGAGCTCCTAGCTAGATTCTTGGTACAGTTGTATTCTAAGTCTCTTGAAACTTCTTGCCTCCCACTTGAATCGTTGGTTGCCCGAGTGAAACCAATTTTTAAAAAAGGTTCTGTCACCGATTATTGTAATTACCAACCCATATCTCTCACTTGCACAGTTTGTAAAGTTCTCGAACACGTAATTGCTAAACACCTAAATGATTTTCTTGACAACAATAATCTTCTTACTAACGTACAGCACGGTTTTCGAAGAGGTTTTTCAACTGCAACTCAATTAGTAGTTACCGTCCATGAGATGGCACAGGTACTTGACGAGGGCGGACAGATTGACGCAGTTCTAATAGACTTCACGAAAGCGTTCGATAGAGTTCCACACTCGAAACTAATAACAAAAATGAAAAACTTAGGCATTCCATCACAAGTCGTCAATTGGGTCATTTCATACCTAACTGGCCGCAAACAGTATGTTGAAATTGACGGTGCCTGTTCTCGCTTTCTTGATGTTTTCTCTGGCGTCCCACAGGGTTCGGTCTTGGCACCGGTTCTATTTACCATTCATATTAATGATCTTGGCCAAATTGTAAAGCCCCCTCTACGCCTTAAGCTGTTTGCAGACGATTGCATCATATTTAGCCACATAGTGTCTGCCGCTGACCAGCACGTTCTTAACCATGCTTTGCATGCAATAACGGAATGGTGCAATAAATGGGATATGCTTATAAATCTCGACAAGACAGTTCACATATGCATCTCCAATAAGAATAAATCTCACTTCATGTATAGTCTTGGCAATTATCAGATTAAACAAGTGGAGGAACATAAGTACCTGGGGTTAACCTTGACGTCCAGACTTAACTGGTCAACACATATAAATAACATATGTTCCTCCGCGAGAAAGAAGTTAGGATTTCGGAAGCATAAATTAGGTGATGCCCCCTCGTCGCTTAGACTCATTGCATACAAATCCATTGTAAGACCCACTCTGGAATACGGAAGCATTGTATGGGACCCCCATACTATCACTAATAAAGAAAAGCTTGACAAAATTCAGAGATTGGCAGCTCGCTTTATTTATAAACGTTTTAGACGTCGCGACTCCCCTTCAGCTATGTTGGAGCTCGCACACCTAGAGCCATTGGCCAACCGACGTAAAAGTGCCCGTCTAAACTTTCTACACCAGCTATATTTTAATAAATTGGGAATCCAGTCACAAGATTACATAGCTAATAACCCTAGTCGAGCGTCTCGTCACAAACATAGCCGAAGTATTACACCGTTCTTTGCCCGTACAGACCAATACAAATATTCATTTTTTCCCAGAACTGTTTCCGATTGGAATGTTATGATAGAGTGTTCACCCTTGCTGTCATTCAATGTATAATGATTGTATACTTACCTGTTGATTATGTACCATCACATTCATGTGTCGATCTTGCATCCGTACGCATGTCTTCTGGATGTGTACATCCCTCTCCTGCTTGGACCTCTCAAGGTTCGCAGTATTGTACAAACAAACAAACAAACAAACAAACAAACAAACAAATACACGGGTGATGAGAATATGGCAGGTATACGTGGGGGCCTGTTCGAAAAAGGTGCATTATAATTGCTGCGATACGTACGTGCGCCGCAAAAATTACGTATGCTTGGTATCTGTTAGGGTATCATCTCTCCATGCCATGGAACCAAGCGTTGTATATTCAACGACACCGAAACATAGCACGACACATGCTACAATAACGTGCACGCTGCGCACGTAAAAACAGTGCGTGCACCAGTGTTCACGAGCGCTTGCCAATGAAAATTCCAGCGCTTCCAGCGCTTCGCAGTGCGCACCAGCATCACAGTGGTTGAGCGAGCGCCCCTACTAGTGCGACACAGCTTTTTCCTAGTGCACCCTGCGAAGTGCCAGGATTACAAGCGTGTACCAGTGCCAAAAAACGTACTGATATCACGCTTTTCTTGCAATATAGACATTACTACCTTTGTCGTTGTGGTCTTTCGGTGGTCACTCTTGAGTGCAAACTACCCACTGATTGGAGGAGTGCTCGTGTTGTTCCCGTCTTTAAGAAAGGCAACCATTCACTTGTACAAAACTACCGTCTCGTCTCATTAACATCACCAATTTGTAAAATGCTCGAACTTGTAATATCGAAGCGCTTTGCGGAATTTCTCGAGCAAAACTATGTACTGACTGATTTTCAGCATGACTTTAGAAAAGATTATTCCATTAGTATCAGTGCTTCAATCATTTGCAGAAACTCTGGATAAAAATGATCGAATGGACGTCATTTTCTTTGACTTTAGCGAGGCATTCGACAAAGTTGTTCGTCACGAAAAATCACAAAACTCAAGGGAATCATTCTGCCCGCCATATTCATTTTCTCGATACAACACTATTTGTCAGAACGTTCCCAGTTTTTTTTTTTCAATAAATGAGATCAATTCAAGCTCTCTTCCTGTTACATCAGGCTTGCCACATGGTAGTGTACTAAAGCCGCTGTTATTTTTAATTTATTTAAACGACATTGCAAACACAGTACTACCAGGAACTCAAATCCGATTATTCGCGGATGATTGTGTGCTCTTTCGTAAAATTACTTGTTTCAATGATCAAAAGAACCTGAACGTATATCTTAATACGATACTAGTCTGGGGTAGTGACAATGGTATGGTACTGAAGGAACAAAAAACTGTTTATCTTTGCACGACTGGTTCAAGAACACTCCTTCATTTTACTTACAACCTCGGCTTATCCTCACTAAAACAGGTAAAAACTACAAATATCTAGGCGTGATCATAACTAGTGACTTGTCTTGAAACACTCACATAGACAAAGTATGTTCTTGTGCGTTTCGTAAGCTGTGTTTTCGAAAACATAAACTTAGAAGTTCCCCTCCTAACACAAAACTACTTTGTTATTATACGTACATAAAACCCAAACCAGATTACTCTGTGTTGTATGGTACCCTTTTACTAAGTCCAACATAAAGAAACTCGAAGCAGTACATGAGGAAAGCTGTTTGGTTTGCTTATTCTAAGATCAAACTTACGGACTCGCCGACTGAACTTATGATTTCTAACAACATTGAAACAATTTCATTACGACGAAAAAGGAACCGCCTTAACTTCCCATAGCTGCTAGTTAATCACAAGTTGAACCTTGACCCGGGTGCCTATGTATCTTCTCTGTCCACTAGGCATACACGTCATCACGCCCATTTATAACCTCCGTATTTTGCCGAAACCAACACTTTTGAATTTTCTTTTTTTCCGCGTACTCTCTCAGAGTCGAACTGCCTGACTCATCTCAGCCAACTTTCTGTTGTTTAGAGCTAAAATAGGCACTGTCAATTTGCGCTCTCTTTCTTTTTATGTACACTTTGCCATGTTAACTTTGTTGCATTCTGTTAGTACGAGTTTGCGGTTCCGACTCTCGTGTTATATTCCTATATAATCACATGGGCTTTTGTGTATATATCCTGCATCATGTACCTGTCTTGCTTGGACCAATTGTTAATCTGCAGTATTCAATAAATAAATAAATAAATAAATAAAATATATAAGTAATGAACTCAGCTGTGCCGGATGGAATTGTATCGCTTTCCGCATATCTGACCAGGTGATCGACACAGACTATGATCCAGTGGCTGTTGTTGCAAGAGTGCCAAAACGGTCCTAGCAGGTCGATACCAATTTGTTGTCAAGACGTAATGCGCGGAACTATAGAAGGCCATGCCGACTGCTTGTGAGTCGCTTGTGGTGACGGCGCTCGTCGCTACTTTATGCGTATTCTCAATATAAGCGTTTTCTGCGCGCACAAAAAATAGGACAGTAAAGGAACATATGAGCGCTAACTCTCAACTGATTATTTATAAAGAAAGAAAACAGATAAGGACCTCAAAACAGCTCGGCGCATGTGCGAATCTTGTGACAGACAAACATAGAAAGGCATGGCTAAATAGAATATAAACAACTATACTCTATCTGTTAAAGCCACCGATGGTTGAATAATGCATTTGCTTGTACACCTATTTATATGGAAGGCTTCCGTAAATTCACGTGTTAGTTGACCTCTGTGGGAGAACAAAATATGTGTATCGTGAAACACGGGAACAAAACGGCCTGCTTTACAATGACCTGAAAAATGTGAAAATGCTTCCTTTCCTTGTGAGTTCCGTGTGCTCAGATTTGGGTGCACGTTAAAGAACCCCAGGTGGTCTAAATTTCCGGAGCCCTCCACTACGGCATCTCTCATAATCATATAGTGGTTTTGGGACGTTAAACCCCACATATCAATCAATCAATCCTTGTGAGTTCGCATGCTCTTTTAGTCTTCCATTGATGCAGCAGCCAGCCTGTCCTATGTATACACTTCCACAGGTTAGTGGCGTCAGATACACCACCTCTTTTTGACATTTTGTGAGCTTCAAATGTTCTTTTAGGCAACAGCTACATTTTTTTTCCCCTGTTCTGAACGTTTTGCCAACGTCCTGACACAAATGTTGCGCCTTAATAGGGGCGCTGAAAACAACATTGATGCCGTATCTCCCAGCAACTATTTTTTATTACGTGAAAAAACTTGTGAATATATGAAAGAACCTCGCATTGCTTTTTATCTTTACTAAAATGCTTCCTTGAAGGTGAAGGCCTCACGTTTTTTTTTATTATGCTTATAACTTTATCAGCAGCTCTGGCGATAGCCTGTATCGGGAAGCCTACTGAGGATAGCTGTGCTACTTGTTTACAAAAGCTTTCTTTCATTGCGTGATAGCAATACTTTACTATAGCCCCTGGACAACAAGGCACTGCTATTCCATTTTAACCATTTCGGAATGACCTGATGTGTACTGGAGCAGAGATTTTTCTGATCGAGGCCTGTATATCCAGCACATGTGGTTAGCGAAAAACGTTATTGATCGGTCTAAAAACTTTAGCCTGTTGTCTTTCGCTAACTCATGGGTAAACGCGAGTCCCACGCAATATTCACGAAATACTTTCAGTACATTCACAGCATTCAACTCATAGTCAGCTCCATCCAATATATTCAAAAAATCATCAACAAAGCACAAAATTCGTTTAGTGATGCCTTGAACTGCATGCTGAACTTTTCGGGCCACTCTTGGAAGAAAAATATCGCTGAGTAAAGGGGATACCTTAGAACCTTTACATATGCCAGATTTGTGTACACACAATTCTTTATCCCACCCGACAGAAGTAGAATTCAAATAAAAATGCAGTATTTCGCTGAAACTTTTACCTAAATTCCACATTATTTTTTCTAAACTTGAGTTAATCATTCTCTTCACAATTTCACTGTTTTACTCTTATCAACAACTCTAAGTGCAAAATGGGGTAAAATAAATCTTGTACGTCAAGCTGAACGCTCCACATCCCTCTGGAATTTCTCCTCTGCAAAAATGCACAACCACCTCAGAATTACGGATTACGGGCGGGTTATAGAAATTTTCAATGTGAAAAACTGTTTATGAATAAAACAAGCTACCTTCAGCTGCCAAGTGTTCCTTTAAGTGACAATGGCTCGGAACGGCTCACCAGGATCGTGCGTTTTACAAAAAAAAACACTTCAAAATGAAGGCTCTTCAATTTTTGACAGAATTGCAAAGCTTTTCCAAATCAAGAAAAGAAAATAGCTCCAAGACACGCATTTTCTCTTTCCAAGGCTTTACGTTATTCTTTCTGAATTTTTTTCAGTGGCTTCAGACGATTTCTGAACAAACATCCAATAACGAAGCAGCCTTTTCTATCAGCGGTTAGACCCCTAGACGCTAGTTCTTTTGTCAAATTTTCCGCTTTATTGATGATTTTTATTATATTCGAAGGAGGTGATAAAGGGTTTAATTCTGTGAATGTGCTGAAAATGTTTCGTGAATGTGGCTTGGTGCTCGCGTTTAGCCATGAGTTTGCTAAAGACAACAGGCTACCCTTTTTAGACCTATCAAATACATTGTTTCCTAACCACATGTGCTGGATTACAGCCCTAGATTAGAAAAACCCAATAAGGTACTGGTCAAGTCATTTCAGATTGTTAAGGATAAAATAGCAGAGTATTGTGTTCGAGGGGTTATGATAAAGTCTTGATATCACACATGAAAAGAAAGCTTTTCTAAACAAGTATCACGGCTACCCTCAGTGGGTATCACGTAACAGGCTATCACCAGAACTATTGATAAAGTCACAAGAATAGCAAAAAACTTGTGGCCTTCACCTTCAAAGAACCATTTCAGTAAAAGTAAAAAGCAATATGGGGTTCTGGTATACAGTCACAAGTTTTCCCACGTATAAAAAAAAGCTGCAGAAAGAGCATCGATGTTGCTTTGAGCGCCCCTATTAGGGCGCAACATTCATGTCAGGTCGTTGGCAAATTGTTCGAAACAGGGGAAAGAATATGCACCTGTCACCTAAAAAAGCAATCGAAGTTCATAAAACGCTGAAAAGGGGTGGTATATCTGATAACACTGACCTGTGGAAATGTACGCATAGTGACTGGCCGCTGCATCAATAGACAACTAAAAAAGCATGCTAACTCACTAGAAAAAGAAACATTTTCACACATGTCAGATTATTGTAAAATGTGTGATACCGTGCTTCATGATACACATATTTTGTTCTCACATAGGGATCAACTAACACGTAAACTAACGTAAGCCTTCTGTATAAATAAGTGCACAAACAAATGTATTAGTCAACCATCGGTCACTCTAACAATTAGGGTGTATAGTATTTTTTAATTATACTTAGCATCTCTGCGTATGTTTGCCTGTCACAAGACTTGCACTTGCGCTGATATATTTTCTAGGTCCTTATGTGTTTTTCCTCGTTTCAAAAATAAATTAGTTGAGAGCTTGCACTTGTATGTCTTTTATGGCCCTGTTTTTATGCGTGCAAAAAATTGCAATACAGATACGTGCCAACTTGCACCGCTATCTATTTTACTGGATGCGTATTGCTCCGTACGCTGTCGCTTTTTAAGCCAGTAGAAGCGCGCCTGGATTCTATGGGAAGTGCGGTGAATCTAAGGTGGCCACACATCGAGTCATCATGCATCACAAAAAGGGCGTCGCATCGCACACTTTCTGGAATAAGTAGAAAATACCGTGCACGACGTGGCGAGTAATTTATTTTGTATAACAGTCTATCACAAAGGCAAAAGCAACCACTGCCCTTCCGGCTTCAGTAGTGGTGAATAATAGGTCCAAAGTCAAGCTACACTGCAAAATTTCCCTTGAAAACGTAAAAAGGCGTAGGTAACATGCTGCCAACCACTTCCGTAAGAATGAATAATGCACCAGAGATCACGTGTAACACATTGAACCTACAGCCTGTTTAATTTTCACAGATATCTCCGCAATGAAGAAATGAAGCAACGGCTGCTACGGAAAAACCCCTGCTCCGCAGGGCCCTTTCTCACACACTATTTATAATAATACTTTTACATGTCCGTAAATAACAAACGTGTTTCCATTAAAATCAACATGAGGCATACGTAATCAGCAGATCTTTCATCTGCAAGTACAAGGTCATTAAACATTTCCCAGGCCACTATTCCAAAAATAATCTTGTGGCAGCGTCACCTGGAAACTTTTGACTGCACCTGCACATGCTAAAAAAATTATAAAACGAATTCAAATGTTTGAAAACCAACAAAGAAAATTTTCCTACTCAGTGAAATCGAATTTTATTTCCCCATGATCATAAAACGAAATACAGCACAGACATGCTGCAAGTTGTGCGAACAAAAATTGTCAAAAGTTTATTTTATTTGGCAGCTTTGTATCTCGTATTAAAATACAAAGGAATGTCTTAACTTCCACGTACCAAAAGCACCTGTGTTTCTTTCTTTTCGTAACAGTATTGTGCGGACTTCTTTTCTGAAAAAAAAAGAAAGCATTTTGTCAGCACAACCACACCAGGCCAGTACAGAGCAACAAACTGTGGGAGCATAATTAATTTATTCAATTCAATACATATAATGGACCTTGTTAGAGGCACTGGCTTGCAGCAAAAAATAATGATCGCACATAATAAATAATACATATCATACAGAATGAAATGGCTAAAAGCACAAACAACCTCAAACACACACCAAAATATTCGCTAACAATATTAGTTGAGGCAAAAGGAGTGAAGGAGTATATAAATGTGTTAAACAATACAACAAATTAGGGTTATGCCATGCAAAATCCCCCAGCGTTTTTTTGACCATAACGAATATGGCGGAATATTTTTAACGTTTCTCGAAGTTTGAAACTCGTCCTGGTGATGGATTTTTGTTGCCAAAAATTTTGTTTCCTAGTTATGAGAGTCTGTAGTATGGCGCCGACTGAGCTAAATATCGTCAAACAACAATTTTTTTAAAAGTCATTTTGAAATGCACTCAATAAATGTCATTTCCAGCAAGGTAATGAAGTGATCTAACTAAAAATATTGACTTAGTTTTGTATATCAATTCTTCGATAGCTTTTCCCACAAGCGATATTGAATAATGTTGCCAAGTTTGGGAGTTTTTTCTGGTATCAGGGCAAATTCTAAGGACACAAATAAAATATGTGCTGGTGACCTTTTGACATGCTACCAATAACAAATAATTTAAACTGAAGTTCATAGATAGTCAGAAAAAAAATTTTGAATTACACTTTTTTGGGAAAAGCCCTGTATTTGGCATCAAAAAGCTTGGCTTGGTGGTCGGACAGAAAATACCACAACATTTCATTATGAAGCTCTGTGTACTACCTCAATATCGGTGAAGTTATTAATGGGTAATATTTTTTAAAACTCGAGAATTATTTTTTGAAATTGTATATCTCCACCAGCTTTACCCATACTTAACTCAAGCGGCATGAAGCACTCGCAAAGGCAATCTTCAACAGACTTCCACAGACCTGAGGTACACACAGCAAGCTTGATGCGGATCAATTAAAATTGGAGTGGGGCTATCATCTGCATTTCATTGCCAACAGAAGTGCGCTACAATGAATGTCGCTAGAGTGAGGAGTCCAGTAGCATAGCAAAAATATATTTTTCGCGGGGGGGGGGGTGACGGGAAGGCGACTTCAGTCATACTTTATGTACAATCTTTTATGTTTTTATGTGTGGATGTAGGTATGCACATGCAGAACTACTAAAATCACTGCATATCTACGAAGTTAGCCATGATATGTGGGGCGAAGCTTCAGAGGGTTTTATCAGTAACCGTGAATCTGTCTGTCTGTCTGTCACTCACACTAGCACCTTTTGCTGAGTCCTCGATAAACTAGGCGGTCACGAACGGTCACAGTAGAAGGATAATCCACGGCTTCAGGATAAAAAATACCAGCACTGTGCTGGGGGGGGGCAATTAGACAGCTTCTTCTTCCTTCCTGGCTGCGCCACTGGGGAGGACTCCCAGATGAGCCATCAAACTGTTAAAAATTATGCAGTACAAAATTATCTCTTACGCACAACGTATAAGAGACTATCGCCTTGGCTACCAGTTGCTATCTTAAAGTTTTTTTTTGATTCTGTATTCATATGATAGGTTTTGGGTCTAAGGGGGCAAGGTGGCTCCCCTGAAAGCCAGAAAAATATGAAACAGTTGTTTTACGATATCGTTTATCAGTGTACTGCATCAATGCTACTAGCATGCTATAAGACATATGTAGTGAATATGCCTAAATATTTTAAGTGCATAAACACACCTACTGCATTTGCAGAACTCCCCAGGAAAGCAAGATGTCTGACTTTATATCTATAAAGCTGCAAGGCTCACCTGCAAGTCACCACACTAAACCCAGTCCTTGCACCACCCCTCCGTTGGAAATGGAATGTCGATGATAACTCTATTACTAATTCAAATACTCTGTAGAGAGCACCAAGTTCGCTCCCAGAATACCAGGTCAGTGGGATTCTACTGAAGATTGCCCTTGCGAATGTGTCATGTCGCTTGAATTACGCAGGCGAAAAGCTGGTGGAGATGCATATTTCAAAAAATATATTTTTAAATTTAAATATAGCACCTTCTAGTAATTCCACCTCTATTTAGCTTGTCCATAGACTTTTAAAATGAAATTTTGTGCCTATTTATAGTCGAACCACCAAGGCAGGTTTCGATGCTGAATACCGACGGTTGCCCAACAAAGTGACACAATTTTTGTTCAGAGTATCTTGTTCAGAGTATCTATCAGTGGCTAAATTATTTTTTTAATTTGCAGCATTTTGACAGGCCACCAGCACATAATTTATTGTGTCCTTGGAACTTACCATGTTCCCGGAAAAATCCCAAACGTGGCAACTATATTCAATATTGCTCATGTGAAAAGCCCTCTAATAATTTATATACACATTAGGTCATTAAGCCATTATTTAAAGTTAGAAAACTTTATTACTATGCCAGAAATCTCTTTTTTATGAGTGCATTTCAAAAACTTATTTTGAAAAAAAATTATTGTTTACCACCTATTACCTTGCTCTCACAAATAAAGAGGAAAAATTTTGGCAACAAAAATAAATGACTAGGACGAGTTTCGCACGTCGCGAAATATGTGGAAGTTTTATCAGCCATATTCATGATGGTCGGAAAAACGTTGGATGATTTGGCATGGAATGGCTCATTAGAATGCGGCGATGGCGTAGTGGTTAGAGCATTCGCCTCGCATGCAAAAGGTTCGTGGTTCAAATCCCGGTGCCGCGCAGTTCCCAACCGGGTAAAATAAATCCGCGTGGTGATGGAATTGCGCTAAGAGGCCTGGGGTGCGGCCTCACTGGTAACCAACGCCGGTAACGCACTCCCTCACCAGTGAAGGATTGGCCACCTTCGTGTAATATCTCGCCACTACCCCCCAAGTGCATACGTCAATTAACTTACGGCCCTCAGTCCCCAGCAGCTGCCAAGCAACTGAACAACGGGGGTGGCCAGATATGCAACGCATCAGAGGGTGCTAAGAATCTCTGGATCCGGACAGGCCACCATTCGAACCTGAACTTGGGTACTTTTAAACGCTAGAATCTTATCTATTGAGGGAACTCTAGCTGTACTGTTCGAGCAGCTACAGGGTGTTAATTGGGATATAATAGGAATCAGTGAGGTTAGGAGGACAGTTGAGGCCTATACGGTGCTACAGAATGGGCACGTCCTTTGCTACCAGGGCTTGGCTGACAGAAGAAAACTAGGAGCGGGGTTCCTAATTCACAGAAACATAGCTGGCAACATGATGAACGCTATAGCATTAGTTAAAAGGTGGTAGGTATTGTAATTAAACTAAATAAGAGATACGAGATGAAGGTGGTACAGGCTTACGCGCCTACATACAGCCATGACGACGCTTCAGCTGAAAGCTTCTAAGACGTGGAATCAGCAAGAAGTAAGGTGAAAACACAGTATACTATACTGATGAGAGGCTTTAATGCAAAGGTAGGGAGAAGCAAGCTGGATACCAGGCAGTGGGAGATTATGGCATCGGTACTAGAAATGCCAGAGGAGAGCTACTAGTGGAATTCGCAGAAC